>CM069138.1:23589770-23697776 GCA_035221665.1 Okamejei kenojei
TCAGCTTAATCTGCTCTTGGTTATCACATTTATAGGTCGCCTCAAGGTGCGGTGCAGCGAAGACAGAGTCACAGCCAAAGCTGGAGATGATGATGTTATCCAGTGTCGATTTAAGACTGGGAATAAGATTGGCAGTGTGGCGTTTGTTTGGAAGAAGGCAGATACAATGGGAATTGTCTACATTTACCCAAGGAACCAAAGCAACCAGACGGAGCAAGATCCAAGTTTTCGCAACCGCACTGAAGTCTTTCCCAACGAGATTCCCAATGGGAACTTGTCCCTGAGACTGAGGAACATGTCTCTGTTAGACAGTGGAATCTATAAACTCCACGTCTCCAGCCGATCACAAGACTCCGATGCACAAGTCTTCCTCAGTATCCGAGGTAAGGATGAGTGATACTTGTTTCACTGGTTCAAAGATAATGAATTAATTGCTTCTTTCAAAAACCCTTGTACAGGTATCAGTCTGATCATGATTGGAGCAAAGCTGTGTTTAAACTTGGATACTAAACTGAAAGCTTTTTTTTAGATATATCTATATGTGTATATAAAATCAAAATTAAATCCTCTCCTGGGCTTTGTTTGTGTTCCTTCCCTCAATCTGCGCCCAGTATCTTTCCACAGTGGCCCAGCAAGTCCAGAAAATCGTGTGTGGGATTGGGATCATGGCCTGAGACTCTTTGCTATTACATGTGGTCGTATGTCAGAGCCCTAACACAATGTGCCACATTGCTGACTTCTTATTCTTCAGTGCTTTATAAAAGCAGAAGGGATCTGGAGATGAGTACTTTCAACTGGAAGTACTGCTTCTCCCATCTGGACAAGGTAATTTAAAACCTATGCCATGCCTTGTGCCTCGGAATGCGTTGTGTCTGTCGTCTGGTTGAGCTGATTAAAAGTAAAGTATATTCGGTGCCCTCTTATTGATTATCGTAAGATACAGGTTTGATCAATGAGAAATATAATGGTCCTTCTTTAACATCAGGAATAAGAGCATGGTTGCTCTCTGAGTAAAACGGTTTGTATTAACGCCTCTGTTCCTGGGGATTGGTTATCGTTAGCAGGCAAACATCCAAGTCCATTGCTCTGGTCGCCCAGAGATGGGGTGATGACTGGGATGTTTCGGAGGCAGAAAGAAATGGATGATGTTGGAGAGATTCTGGGGGTCAAATATTATCCCATAATAAAAGATCAGAATTTTCAATATAGTGGGCTGGTTGGGATTTTATAGAAATCTGGTATCTTTGTAGCCACTTTCTGCTGGCGCAAGCTTTTTGTCTTTAAATTTCTGAATATGTTCATTTGTTCATCAGGGGTAAGGGAAATAAAGTGATATTACAGAGTTGAAGTACGCGATCTTGGTTGAGGTTCAGCTCGAGGTTGAAGCTGTGCAGGCTTTTAAATGTTGCACAGTGCAGAAAGCAATTGGGTTCACCTCTTTTTCCTGTGACAATGTTTCAAACTTCCACTGTTGGGGTGTAGAAAGAACCCGCTGCTGAGTGAGATGAGGCTTCAAGTCGGGGCTGTTGCCTGTATAGCAGCCTTTGTATTTTCCCATTAGCAGGCAGGAAAGGATGTGGAGTTGAGATGCATGCTAGTTTTGGTGAATGTCAGCAAAGAAGCCGTATTTCCCAGCTAGAGAGCGTATTTGAAGTTTCTGTAGGGTCTTGTCAAAGGAATTTGTACAGCATCAAACTGAACAACCAATACGTAAAGTATATTTTCAATTCATTTCTTGACACGTATGCAGATGAGCCAGTTTTGCATGATGAAAAATTGTGTTGTGGAACATTTTCTGGGAACTTAACTGCCGCAAAAATGCCAACGTCACTTGTAATGTAGTTTTAAAATGTTGTAATGGAGGTGACCCAGCTAATTTTCACACAAGATTCCACAAAAGGGACTACTTTATCGACATGGTCATTTGTTCTGGTGAATTGGAATTTGGTGTAGGACAGGTGAGAATTCAGAACCCTTTGAAAACAATTATGTTTTCAAACCTTCCCTGAATGAGAGGAGGCAGTGTCAGTTTAAAATTACACCTGAAAGATGGCACATCAGATGTTGCAACAGACCTTTGGTACTGTGGTGAGGTGTTGACCCCTATTTTGTGTGCAAGTACCTTGATTGGGGGCTTGGAGAAGGTTACCCTCTGAGCCATGCTGAATCATTCCTTCCATTATCTGTGATTTTCACACATTTTTTGTCATACATATTGAAGGGAGTAGAAGGGAAGGGGTAATGTTGAGGGTTAGTGCATGTTGAGAGTTTGATTTCAGGAAAATGGGGGATATGGCATGGTGACAGCAAGGAATTGCTGAGTGGAAGGAGGAGTGACTGATCTGTTCAGATGTGAAGAGGGTGGAGTTGGACGTGCTGGTTGTTGGTAGTCTAGCTACCCCTCTTGGCTTTGTAAGCAGGCTTAGTGCACAAATTAGAAATAACCAAGATGTAGCTGAAATATTTAGTTTCCCATTCATTTGTAAATGTGTGACAGATCAATCACTTGAATGAATTGAAAGTAGTTGTATGTCCTTCATATTGTGGAGTGCAAGGGTACTGAGTTTCTTTTCTGTGCCAGCTCCTGTCCTACAGTGGCTCTGGGGCAAGGGTTGGTCCCCAGCCAAGGCTGATATACCGAACGATGTACACAGGAGGCTGGGAGTGCGCAAGAGCAGGATTGAGCAAGGAACGGAAGTCTGAATACATAACAAGATTCTTTTGCCAGGGGCGATGATGGAAGAACCAGCAGGCTGATCTCTTGGTTAGCCTTCGATCTGCTGCTTCAGATGCCGTGCTTTAACATCTCTTGGAATTTAACCTGACCAGAAAACATGATGCTTTACCAGAACAAAGAAAGAAATGACTTGCTGAAGAATATTCCATTTGAATTAACTTGTTTATCAGTGCCACTTCCCTTTAGGTCTCATTTAATTAAATTGATAGGCAGAGCAGACCTCCATTTATATCATGTCCTTGAAAGGCAGGAAGTTCCACTTCTCCATTTTAATTCTTTCCGTCAGATTTGACTGTTTACCCCTTAAGATTTGATCCATATTTTATGTTCCAGCTAAATGTCCCCCTTTAAGGAACATTCAAGACCACCATAACTCATTGCAACTGTAGTGCTGGTCCTTAAAAATACCATAATTTTGAAAGACCCAATTAAATCATCTCTTGTCTTTCTATATTGCAAGGAAAATATTCCCTTCTTCCCAATTTCTCTGTACAACTTAGTCCTTTGAACAGTAGTCTCCACATCTTTTCCCATGCATTTACCCTCTTCCTGGAGCCCAAAGATAGACTAAGTCGTACCCTTTGACTTTTTATTTTGTTATCCCGCACCTGTTTGCAAAGTCCTTTCATGAATCCATTTAATCTCAAGATCTCCATCACTTTTTTTGTCTCTCACCACTCTCTCCTCTCAATAAGCCTTTAATTGATCAACGATTCACAAGCTGAGCCCAGATGGACAACATTGCCATTGTTACAAGGCAATCCAGTGAGGTAAGATTCCTTGTGCTTTGTTGGCTTAGTTCAACTGTTTACTTTTGCCTTGCAGCTCTCGGCACCCAGCCAGTCATTCATTCGTCTGGTGATGATCTAGGCCTGTTGGTGCTGGTCTGTGAGTCCTCCGGGTGGTACCCAGCTCCCAGCGTCACCTGGGAAAATGGATTAGGGGAGAATCTGACCAACCACTCGCACACAGAGCTTTTTAACTGCACAGGTGGCAGTGTCTGTGTGAAGAGCACACTGGAACTGGTGAACTGGCCCACCGGCAACTACACGTGCACAATGTGGGACCAGCAGTTGGATGAAGGATTATCGTCGACTTTTTCCTTAAGTGAGTATGGTATGCATTGTGTGGAATAGAATATTAGCTGCATTGGCCAACAATGTCTAACCACGTCAAATCTGCCCTTTATGTTAGATGGAGTTTTATATTTCTGTTTAAACTGTGATTCGGACATCACTCGTTGCAAAGTTCAGGTTTATGAAATAAAATAGACAATTAAACAAATTGAATGCGCTCCCGTAAAGGGCAATTGCAGAAGATTCAATAATTTGTTTCAAGAGGAAACGGGTAAAACACGCTAACGGGTCTTGTACTGAAGGTTGATAATGATGAGTATTCTGGTAAGCCACGTGTGAATGTTTTGCAGTTCACAGGATTCCGTTGGGAACGGTAATTGGCGCGACTGGTGCCAGCATCTGCGCGCTTGTTCTGATTATAGCTGTTTGTTGGAGTTGGTGGTAACAGTGGAAAATATGATTGGGGTCCTGTGGTGAGTATTGGATTATCCAGGAATTCTATCTAAGCAGATTGTGGTTTCATTTACAGACCCTGGTGTGCTACTATAAAACCATGAGAAAGGAACCCATCAGTGCCTCTTGCCAGTTCTGCCATTCAGTGAGGTCATCTTTGGCCTCTTGTCACTTCCGTACATGAACCCCACATCCTTTGATCTGCTTAATATTAATAAATCTATATTGACCGTCCTTGAATGTGCTCAAACATTGCGCGCTTTAAAGCCTGCACAGCTGACTGGATGTAATTTCAAAGATTTGTTATACTCTGTATTACAAATCCTAGAAACAAAAGTAGGCTGTAAAAGCTTTACAGGTGTGCACAAAGTAAAACATTAGCTATTGTCGGTACTTTGCAGACAGGGGAAATTATATTGATGAACAAATAGAAAAACTGTGAGGCATTTTTCACAAACATTGCATATCTTTCAATCATATGTCCCATGTACCTTCCACACCTTTCATTTCCCTTTCCCAACTGTCAGTCTGAAGAAGGGTCTCGACCCGAAATGTAATCTACACCTTTTCTCCAGAGATGCCGCCTGACATGCTGAGTTATTCCAGCTTTGTGTCTATCTGAAGAGTTCCTATTATTAGGTATTAATCTAGACTGAAGATCGTTAAGGACCAGAGAAATGAAGAATAAGTTGGTAATTTTCAGGGAAGCTGTGACCAGTGAGGTACTGCAGGGATTGGTGCCTCAGCTCAGCTTTTCATGATCTATTTCAGAGAGACTTTTTATTGTTGTAGACAAATCACAAAATTGTGCTGACGAAACCTCAAGATACAGTGCATTCAGAAAGTATTCTGATTTTCCTGGGATCATTCTTGTAAACTTCCTCTGGACCCTCTCCAGAGCCAGCACATCCTTGCTCAGATATGGTGCCCAAAATTCCTCACAATATTCACAAAATTCCAAATGTGGCCTGACCACCCCACTCCCACTCCATTTTTTCAGTCTGTTTGCTCTGGCACTATTGCAGCATGCTGGTCTCAGCATTAAATTTTGCAACTTTAATAGATAACCTGCTCTCTTTTTTTTAGAACTGACTACCTCTGCCTGTCATCAATTTGATTCTGTTCTTAATATGAGTGTAGTTTGACGTTGAGCATGTTCCATGCCCTTGCTATCTATAAAATACACAGGCAAGAAAGCGTAATGTGCTTGCAACTGCCCCTTTAACAGAATTGGATGCCCAATCAGAGATGGTCCCTTTGTTCTATCTATACTTCGCCCATCGTCTCTGCTACTGCAATGTAACTTTTTTTCTCTCGTCCCAGTTCTGAAGAGGGTCAAGATTGGTATTAAGGGGTTGGACAGGCTAGATGCAGGAAGATTGTTCCCGATGTTGGGGAAGTCCAGGACAAGGGGTCACAGCTTAAGGATAAGGGGGAAATCCTTTAAGACCGAGATGAGAAAGACTTTTTTCACACAGAGAGTGGTGAGTCTCTGGAACTCTCTGCCACAGAGGGTAGTTGAGGCCAGTTCATTGGCTATATTTAAGAGTGAGTTGGATGTGGCCCTTGTGGCTAAGGGGATCAGAGGGTATGGAGAGAAGGCAGGTACGGGATACTGAGTTGGATGATCAGCCATGATCATATTGAATGGCGGTGCAGGGCTGAATGGCCTACTCCTGCACCTAATTTCTATGTTTCTATGTAAGATCAAAATGTTGACCATTTTTCTTCCACTTCTGCCCAACTTGCTGAGTGTCATCAACACCTTTTGATACTACAACTTGCCTGATGGACAATTAGGCAGATGAGGGCAACACAGTCCCAGTTTGATCCACCAAGCACTTATGTTGGCCAGCAGAGATCCTTGCACTGCAACTAAAACCTACAGTTCAACCAAAGTTTTCACGGATGTTACCAGAACTGTGAGGTTATGGCTATCAGGAAATGATGAACACTCTGGGGAGGGAATACTGAAGGCGCTGAACCTCTGAAATAGCCTGATGGATGAAAATAATGTATTATGCTTTGTCTTGAAATCTCCAATTTAATATACATAACCGTCTAAATCCATGCCCTCCTGGTACTGGATGGGGATTTGAGGATTTCAGATCCTATCGCACTTTATGCATTTGATCTTGGAAGAGCCAGGTTTTAACTTTTCTTTATTGTGAGTGATAGCACCTGTTTTCCATCGTCCTCCCTTCACTCAACCCCAATCAGACAGGAGGTGGAAAGCATCATAGCCATTCCATCCTTGGGCTGGACTCTCCTACCTAAAATGAAGTGCAGAATTAGACGGTCACTCCAGCTGTGTCTGTATATACATTGGGTTGGAATATTTATATTCCACCTCCTTGAAATGAAGTCGGAGTATTTATATTATTAAACAAATTTCTCCAACCTCTGTACCTGCAGGAAGTCAGCATTAACCTATGCTCTTGTTGACAGGTTCCTCCTGTGTGACTGTCTGTATCACTGAAGACTCTGTTGGTTTAAAGGATGCCTCTGGTGCGGATGCAGGACAAACTCAAAAGGGGGCGAAAAGGACTTGGCTCCACATTGTAGACAACAAGGACTCATTCTCCTTCCCCTTTGTGCCATCAGAGCCAACTGGGTTCCAGCATACATCCCTCCTGAGAGCAGCAATTCCTGCATTAAACTCTGCAGGCAGTGATGCTGTCGGAAAAGAAACAAAATCATAAAAGACTGGTGCTATGTTAATAGGTTTGTTTTTGCACTTTACAGTGTTGTCCAAGCACTGTGTGTATCAAGTGTTCCAATGATAAACCTGTGTTTCACTTAAGCAACTGACCTTTGTAATCGGGGACATTGCAAATCAATTTCTGGCAACTTTCGAATTTTCACTTTATAATGATTCTATAGCTTTAGCAGTGAAACAACAATTATAGATTTACCATTGAGTTTCCCACTTCAATGAGCCATACATGGCTTGTCTTAAATTAGGACAACTTGCCACATAGAGGGAGGGAGGTTGATCTGGCATTGTCACAATTCTTAAGAAAATTACAGTATTGCTTCTTAAGATGTTGCTGTGATGGTAGATAATCTGTATCGTTGGAGTGGATTGATCCCAAAAGTATTGTAATTGAGAAGGTGTTTATCTCTGTGCACAATTGTCACACTTTCCTTTGTAACTAAGTCCTTTCTGTGGTTTGGGAGTAATGTTTCTAAACAATCCAGTGTTCCAGCTAATCTCTCTACCTCTCATTTCTATTACTTTCTGAGAATTCTTGAGAGCTTTTCTGTACCAGGTGGCCTCTATTTCCCGGCCCTCACATGACACAAATCGCCACATCGGTCAAACTGTGTGAATAATAAGTTAAAATCCTGGGAGCAGCAGAGATTTTGAACATACCAGCAGCCCAATAATCCCGGTCCACCCAGTGACTCATTTCACAGCATGGTCAAAACTCATCTTCCTGCTCGTCTCTCTCCACTTAGTTCTGTATGTACTGCTTCTCTAACTGGTTTACAAAGTGCCAAACTCGATCTGGAAGTAAAACAATTTTCATTAGCTGCTAACCTTTGTTGTAGCTGATCGAGGATGGTCTAATTATTTAAGAAGATTACACTTAACTCTCAATGCTTTAAAACATTTTTTCTGAAGCCTCCTCATGGCACGCAGTGCTCCAGAAAAAGCAGGATCAGAAACAGGGCATGGTTTTTCTATCCCAATCTGTCAGTGAGTTCATGGCCAATGTAACCACAAATTAATTAATGCCCCAGATCATAGATACCTCTTGTGAACATGTAAATATTTTGATATTTATAATGTCTGGAGGCTGTCACTATCTGTGGCTTCACATCATTCTGGTAAATCTACACTGGCGACTATCCCACTATAAAGTTTGCCATAGGTCAAGCTGTGGTCTATGCTTTGTACAAGTTTATCATTGATGTAAAATAAATTATTCATTTTCGGGATGTAGCTCTTGTAATGTATGTCTCAAGATGTAAGATCATTTTTTTTGCACTGGGAGGTGTGCTACTACTTCTGTTCTTCACAACAGCAGAGAGATTGGTTGGGCAATCAGCAGGTCAAATGCATGAGATGTTAGTCACTTACAGGCCCAAAGTAGAAGACATCGGGTTTCGTTCTCTGAAGGCCACAAGTGAGGTAGTGGGGTTTCCATGTCAATTTGCAGATAAATTACTGAAGGCAGGTCTTTTTGCTTAAAATCAGCAATTTTCTCTGCCTGTGGTGACACTTGAAGTTCTTTGGGTTGCTGGTCCTGTACCATAATATCGACATACCACCCTTTGTCTCCATTGTAATATTTATTTTTCTCTCTCTTCTGCACCATTATACTGTCGGGAGTTTCTGGTTTTGATCTGAGCTCTATAAGTTCTAGGTAGAAGGGTCTCGACCCGAAACATCGCCTATTCCTTCTCTCCATATGTGCTGCCTCACCCGCTGAGTTTCTCCACTTTTTTTTTGTCTACTTTCGATTTTTCCAGTATCTGCATTTCTTTCTTAAGTATAAGTTCTAGACTGATTTGAATGACATGCATTGACCTTACCCCACTGCATTACTGCTTCAAGAAATTATCCAGTATGATAATTGATTACTTCTGTTCACAACCTCATTAGTGCAGACATTAATCCAATTCATTCAGTTCAAAGACTACATTCTTTCCTAACCAACTTCTGCATGTTGGGTTTGTGTTAACTGCATAGGTTAAGATATTATTACATTGTTCACATCCACATTAAACCAAGATTGGGTTAGTTTTAGTCACTGATGTCTTGAGTTGGGCAAAATGAGGCAATTGGCAATAATTACGTTTCAAGGTCTTGGTTGTCTGGGTAGTTGGGTTTCTGCTTAGATGAAGCTAACATGGAATATCCACAATCAACTTTCACTGCAAATTTACCAACGTCCTGAAACTTTGTAATAGGCACCACTGGCATAGGTGGTACAGCTGCCAATTCTGGTCATGCATATACCAGGAAGCCAACACAGATGCTGGGCCATTGAATGGATCTGTGCCAGTCATAGGGTCAAACACAGGAAGCAAAATGAGTGGCTGACTGTAAAGAATGCAGTCCAGAGCTTGTTTTTCAGTCTGTTTACAGACTGGACTGCCTGACACAGGAGAAAGTTGAGAGTCGACCTTTTGTGCCTAATCTGTCACACAATTACATTGAATGGATTTTTACTTTATTGATCACTCTTAGTTCTGTAACCTTTAGTACCCTTGCCAAACAAAGCTCTTATCACGAGGAGCTTTTTATTCTTCTTTGTCTTTTGATGTTTTTTGTTCTCTTTTGATTCAGGGGTTTTGAAATTACATTCATGTATTTAATGTCTGCATCTGCTTCATAATTTCTTGCCATGCAATGATTCTTCCAGCTCCATTGTAGTTGATCAAAGGAATTCTCATTCTGTTGCAGTATTTGAATTGAATAATGGTTGGCTTATTCCTCATGCACATTCTACCTTCACCAAACCCCTTGGTGCTGCAATGTAATAAAATATTGTAGTCAATGCAATTTACCTGGGCATATGCTTAACATTAGTTTCCAGCTGGATAAGATCATGCTCAATTTATCTATTCTCATCATATAACCATATAACAATTACAGCACGGAAACAGGCTCTCTCGGCCCTTCCAGTCCGTGCCGACCATTTGTTTTCCCCTAGTCCCATCTACCTGCACTCAGACCATACCCCTCCATTCCCTTCCCGTCCATATACCTATCCACTTTACTTTTAAATGTTAAAATCGATCCTGCCTCCACCACTTCTGCTGGAAGCTCATTCCACACAGCTTATCCTATCTTGAACTCTGGCACTAGGGAGGGAACAGACCATCCTTGAGTCTCGCCTACCGCCACAGAATCTTCAGTCCGCACCTCGGACAATGGAATCACCCACCACTATGGCTCTGCCTGACGTCGGTCTCGCAGGTCGAGTTTCATCTCTAGGATTGGAGCCACTGACCTGTGCACCTCTCGGACTGGAAGCATCATCTCCTCTGACAGCTCCCAAGAGAGGGTACCTGTTTTCATTAGGCACAGCCACCTGGGTCTCCTGAACTCCACGGTTACTCCCCTTTCTCTTGGTCACACACCTTTGTTCTTCCTGTATCCTTGGTGTGACAACCTAACTTTAGGTCCTGTCCAGGAAAATCCTGGGTGGCCCTGAGGTCATCCAGCTGCTTCTCCAGTGCCCCAACACAAACTAAGGTTGAGTTTGGAGATAGAACCAGGTTGGATGATGGAAGAGGTACACATGAATCTACTTTGCCTGAAATGACTATTTAGGTCCCTGGATGATGGTAAGGGAGGAGATGTAAAAATAGGTGCTGCATCTCCTGTGGGTGTTGGGGGAAACTCCAATGATCAGGGAGGTTTGCAAAGGGATATGTGATTGTGGATGGAGTGGTCCTTGCAGAGCATGGAAAGGGGTGGTGAAGTTATGATGTGAGTGGTAGTGCATTTGTGGGAACCAGGATAACTTACCATCTCTGTTTTAGCTGTGGATTTACAGTAAATGTCTGATATTTAGTCTCCTGAGATCAAGACTCTGGGAAAAGGAGAAGTTCTCAAATTGGTTCAAGTGAATTTGAAATTGAGGTTGAAGTTTGGCGTGATTTTTTTATGATGGCTAATAAAAGACATATGTTGCAGAGATGCCAACTGGTACGGATTTCCCGTAATTTCTACGGTAAATTGGCCAATTACGGGCGGTACGATTTTCATATCGTAAATCCCGGATTTTGCCGATTTTAAGTTAGCACATACTTGTGTGTGTTTGGGAGTGTGTGAGAGTGTGTGTGAGTGCCAGTGATGGAAATGGGGGGGGGGTACGCAGAGGGACGACGTTCTCCTACGTTCCAGTTTCCAGTTTCCATCCTGTGCATGAATTCCCAGCTTTATCCTGCGCTACTTAATCCAAGGACGAGTGAACAATCGGACAGATCACGGGCTCAGAGGCTCCCACGCGCTGAAGAGGTTTTCTCCTCGCTGGGTACACAAAAAGCTGGAGAAACTCAGCGGGTGCAGCAGCATCTAAGGAGCGAAGGAGATAGGCGACGTTTCGGGTCGAGACCCTTCTTCAGTCTGAAGAAGGGTCTCGACCCGAAACGTCGCCTATCTCCTTCGCTCCTTAGATGCTGCTGCACCCGCTGAGTTTCTCCAGCTTTTTGTGTACCCTCGATTCTCCAGCATCTGCAGTTCCTTCTTTAAATATTTTCTCCTCGCTGCCCGTGCAGCTCGCCCCTCCCATCGCCTGCCGGCTCACTCAGCTGCGGGTTTCCAGATAGTCAGAGGCCGCTTCTGTCTCTCTCCGCATTTTGCAGCCCACTCACTCGCCCGGCTCCCATCCAACCTCCTCTTCTCACCTCCTCCCCTCTCCTCCCTCCCTTCCTCTCTCCCCTCTACCCGTCACAGGGGACGACCTTCTCTCCGAGGAGGCACGATCGTCTGTCTCCCCCCCGACCCGGCCCGGCTCTGTCACGCTGGTGGGTGCGCTTACCTTTGCGGAAGCCACGATCGGCTGGTCACCCCGCTGCTTTTCACTGTCCTCAGATCGCTCCATGCCTCGCTCAGGCCCCTGCGGGCTGCCGCCCCGCCCCTCTCCTCTCTCTCTCTTCCTCACTCTCTCACCCTCTCTCTCTGTCGCTCTCTCTCTCCCCCCCATGCTCTCTCCCCCTCCCTCTCTCCCTCTCTCTCCCCCCCATGCTCTCTCGCTACCCCCTCTCTCTCCCCTCTCTCTCTCTCTCCCTCCCCCTCTCTCTCTCCCCCCCCCCCATCTCCCCTCTCTCTCCCATCCCCCTCTCTCATCCCTCCCCACCCCCCCCTCTCTCCCCCCCCTCTCTCCCCCCCTCGCTCTCCCTCCTCCCCCAGCCTCACCCTCCCCCCTTGCCCACCCCCAGCAAATTAATAACATTAATAAAATATCAAGGGACTAGTGGTTGTGTGAAGGAACTGCAGATCAAATATACTAGTATCTTTGCTGCAGATCAGGCATGATATTCTTCCGATTTAAATCGTAATTTCGATTTTATTGTTTTCCTATTTTTAATTTTTTTTGCGCCCGATTATTTGGTGGCCAATCAACGACTGTCTCTAAGGGGGTTGCGTCCAATCACCGACCAGCTACCCTTAAAATTCCCGTCCAATCAATAAATCGGTCTCCTCCTGCCCAATCAGCCGCCGTCTCCAAGGGCATTGTGTCCAATCACATAATGCGCTGGTCACTTGGCAGCCAATCAGACAGTCTCCTAGGGGCCTTTTGATCAATCACCGACCTGCTTCCCTCACTAAAGCAGACGATGGCTGCAGCCAACACACACACACAGACAGAGACAGAGTCGTCCCCCCCCCCCCCCCCCCCCCCCCCCCCTCCTTCCCAACCTCAGCTTCACGGACCCAGAGTACCCTTAGTTCCTAAACCCATTTCCATCACTGGAGTGTGTGTGTGAGTGTGTCTGTGTGTGTGAGTGTGTGCGCGTATATGTGTGAGTGTGTGTGTATAAACATATCAAGACATATTGATAAATGAACTCGTTCATCCAGTCTTTCAATAGAGCATTTTCAATGGTGAGTTAATACATGTTTATGTAATACCAACTAATGAACATACAGGTATGTTAATGTTAACATTATGCGCTATCGCTTGCCTGTGGGAGCTGCGCTTGCCATCATGCAGAAAAAAAATTGCTTTGCGCAAAAAATTACTGATTTTGTCTCCAAATTACTGATTTTTAGCCTTATGATTACTGATTTGTGCTCTGGAAGGTTGGCATCTCTGATGTTGCTAGAGCCCTTGCCGACAACATCAACATAGCATTTTAGAGGAATCAAAAATGAATTTGTTCAGAGAAAGAACAAGTTCAGCTTCGTGGATGGAATGTTGGTGGGTGGAAGCTGGTTGAATCTTTGTAGAAAGAAGCAGAGGGCTTTAAAGATGACAGGTGGAGATATAAGGACTGGGCATCCATTGTGAAGATGAGGCTTTGGAGGGAAAAGTATTGGAATCAAAATGGTGGAGAGCATTTAAAGTCCTGGCTATAGGTGGGAAGGTACTGGACAAGGCAAGAAAGGAGAGGGTTAAGATAAGAGGAGATAAGTTCAATGAGATGATCAGAGAAAGAAATGAGCTACCAGGACAATCCTGCTTGTAGATCTTGTGTACGAGATTTTTAAAAGTGATGCCGGAGCACTATCAGATTGGCAGCTGTAGAAGTGAGATCTGATATAATGAGATCTAAATCCAGTAGACTGGCAATTTTTTGTGGTGGGATCAGCTGTTCACTCAACAACTTTTGTTTTGCTGTACCTTGATATGTGACAACTGAACTTCAGGGGTAGGTATGAGGAGGTGCCCAACTGCTACTGCTAGCCTCTGCAAGACTACGACAGCACCTCCTTGGTACGTGGATTTGATGAGTCTTAAGATGGAGGGAGTGGAGAAATTGAGGCTGTTAACGTTGCATGGGTAAAAGAAGATGAAAAGGTCAAGTGAGCACAAAAGATCTAAGGAGGCTGGCCAAGAGGAAAGGCTGCATCGGAGATGCAAGAAGAGTTTTCAGTGAGGATTGAGTACTCCTTGCCAAGAAAATGAGCTTGGAGTTAAAGCACTTCAGAAGTGTTCGACATCATGATGTGTCTGGAACTCGTAGTGTGTGCAGGGGTACAAAGCTGAAGCCTCTGTTGAGGACAAACCATCCAGCATCAGGGAGGGAGAATGGAGATAGAGAGGGTGTGAAGAGGAATAGTGAAGATAAGCAGCGATTAGAACTGGTGCCAGGTGAGAAGCCAAAGGTGGATGAGAAGAGAGGAGGGGCAAATTTGGAAAAGAAAGTCAAGGAAGAGGGAAATGTAGTTTAGGAGCTGGGGGTGGCATTCAAAGTTGGAAGGTGCTGTTTGACAATAGTGGTAAGAGAAGGAGGAGGAAATCCAGAGAGGTATTAGGAGTTGCGTCTGGGGGGGAGAGCAAGGTGGGTACCAGTTGTGTTTTCAGAGCCTGAAGTCGGGCAGGAGAGAGGAAAATGTACATGGGGCTTCAGGAGCCTGGAGTTGTGGGAGTTTCTCATCCTTGGTGGAGGAAGATGAAGAACCACAGGTTTAAAGAGTGGACCCAGCAGAGGATGAAAAAATGTGGATCAGGCACATTTGGGAAGCCTAGGACTGAAGCCATGCAAGAGAAAGTGAGAAGGTACTGACATATGATGAAGATAAACAGGGTGTGGGGCACAGGAATACTGTTATGAGAGCTGGTGAATTGTGTTAATACACACCCAAGATTTCATCTGGAGCGAACCGGAACCTGGAAAACAAACTGGGAACCACTGTTGATAATTCCTTTTAACTGCCTACAGATGCTACTAGAACTGCTGAATTCTGCCAACTGATTGTTAGTACAAATGTCTCATTTTGACCTCTTCCCTGGTTTTGCACCTCACCATCTTTATAATTTGCATAGTTCGTGTTGGGGCACTGGAGAAGCAGCTGGATGACCTCAGGGCCACCCAGATTTTCCTGAACAGGACCTACAGTGATTTGAACAAGGTGCTTCATAACCGTATGCGAATACTGCAGTTCTGGCAATCCTGTAGCTTAATCTCACCACCCTGGGTGGATGCCAAGTCCCCGTGTTCTGGAGCACCCTTATCCCTTCCTTCTCTGTCAAGATGCTCCCTGCAATATGGTGCTTTGACACAAACCACAAACATGGGAATTTGCTTAAATGGTAGTCATGGCCCATCTGCACCTTAACAAGGCGGCTTCGGCACTGCAATCTATCCTGCGTAATTAACTTTGAATGACTTAAGGGACACGCTAGAGGCTGGAAGCATGTTCCCGAGGAGAGACCGTGATCAAAAAGGCGGTTCTCTCAGGACTAGCTACTTGAATAAAAGAGACTGTCTGTTCTTATTAGAACACTTCTGGAGGTCCTTCCGGGACAAGAGTCGTGGATCACAGATCGAAATTGGAAGTCACGTCGGTGACGAGGAGTCTGTCAGTTGCTGGCTTAGAGGTGGATCCATGCTGGTTGGGTAACCAACCTAACACCTCATCCAGCCACAATGGCAGCAGCAACTGGAGCGGGAGTACAGGGTATCCGCAATACCCTTAGAGTCAGTGCAAAGGACCTCAGCAAGGGGACTCCCTTCTCACGGGAACTGTTCGTGAGGAAGGTCTTGCTAGAGGCATGCAAATTCGAGGCCAAGGACATCTTTCTGCCTCCAGGACTTCCCCGGTAATGGATATTTTGACGTTACCTTCCAGGTCCGACCGGATGGCAGTAGTTGATGCTGGACATCGTGAGAAGAGGAACGAGGCTCCGCTGTCGCTACTTAAAGTGCAGCCGCTCTTCATCCTCCCCACTCAGAGGGAACGGATGATCACGGTGCACATGTCCAACCCACATGTGCCCGTCGTGAATGTCCTCACCTTTCTTGCTCGAGGAGCAGGGAACTGTGTGGATGTGAAGGACTTGTTCGGATCTGGACGAGCAAGCAGCAAGTGAAGGTGAAGCTGAGGGAGGATGAGAACGGAGCCATCATCCACCCTCCCTCGGTGTTCGCTATTGGAGGGAACCGAGGGTAACATGAGCTATGCGGTGCAACCCAGGCTGTGCAGGTAATGCAACAAGCCTGGGCATGTGGCAGCCCGATGCAGTGCCAGTTGTCTGCAAGAACTGCAAGCTGGAGGGCCATGAGACAAAGGACTGCCAAGTCAGCAAGAACTGCAACCTGTGTGGGGAGAATTCCACAAAAATCACAACTCTGTGTGAAAAAAGTGTTTCCTATCTCTGTTCTAAATGCCTTGCTCCTTATTCTTAAACTGTGGCCCGTGGTTCTGGATTCCCCAACATCGGGAGAATATGTTTCCTGCCTCTAGGGTGTCCTGCCTCTAGGGTGTCCAAACCCTTAATAATATTATCTTTCAATTAGATTCCCTCTCATCTTCTAAAATTCCAGAGTATACAAGCCCAGCCGCACCATTTTCTCAGCATGTGCTTATCCTGGGAATTAACCTTGTGCGAACCTACGCTGCATTCTCTCAATAGCAAGAATGTCCTTCCTCAAATTAGGGGGACCAAAACTGCACACACAATACTCCATGTGTGGTCTCACTAGGGCCCCATACAACAACAAAAGGACCTCTTTGCTCTGTACTCAACTCCTCTTGTTATAAAGGCCAACATGCCATTTGCTTTCTTCACTGCCTGCTGTACCTGCATGCTTACTTTCATTAACTGATGAACAAGGACCCCCAGATTCCGTTGTACTTCCCGTTTTTTCCACATTTAGATAATCTGCCTGATTGTTTTTGCTACAAGTGGATAACCTCACATTCATTCACATTAAACTGCATCTGGCCCACGCACCCAACCTGTCCAACTCGCCCTTCATTCCCATAGCATCTCCTCACAGTTCACACTGCCACCCAACTTTGTGTCATCTGCAAATTTTGTTTGCAGATGTTTTTAGGACTGAGATGAGAAAAACATTTTTCACACAGTGGTGAATCTGTGGAATTCTCTGCCACAGAAGGTAGTTGAGGCCAGTTCATTGGCTATATTTAAGAGGGAGTTACATGTGGCCCTTGTGGCTAAAGGGATCAGGGGGTATGGAGAGAAGGCAGGAACAGGATACTGAGTTGGATGATCAGCCATGATCATATTGAATGACCTCTTCCTGCACTATTTTCTATGTTACTTTGAATCCCTTCATCTAAATCATTGACGTATATTGTAAATAACTACGGTCCCAGCACAGAGCCTTGCAGTACTCACTAGTTCACTGCCTGCCAATCTGAAAGGGACCCGTTAATCCCTACTCTTTGTTTGCTGTCTGCCAACCAATTTTCTATCCATGTCAGCGCACTATCCCCAATACCACGTGCCTTAATTTTGCCCACTAATCCCCTATGTGGGACCTTATCAAATGGTTTCTGAAAGTCCAGGAACGCTACATCCACTGGCCATTTCCTAGTTACATCCTCAAAAAATTCCCAGAAGATTAGTCAAGCATGATTTTCCCCTTTGTAAATCCATGCTGACTGGACCAATCCTGTTACTGCTATTAACAGTGGATGTGAAGGACTTGTTCGGGATCTGGACGAGCAAGCAGCAAGTGAAGGTGAAGGCTGAGGGAGGACGAGAACGGAGCCATCTTCCACCCTCCCTCGGTGTTCCCTATCAGAGGAACGGAGGGGTACATGAGGCTACGCGGGGCAAATCCCAGGCTGTGCAGGAAATGCAACAAGCCTGGGCATGTGGCAGCCCAATGCAGTGCAGTTGTCTGCAAGAACTGCAAGCTGGAGGGCCACGGACAAAGGACTGCCAAGTCAGCAAGAACTGCAACCTGTGTGGGGTGGCAGGCCACCTTTACAGGGCCTGCCTTAAAAGGGCCTGCACCTATGCACAGGCGACAAGAGGGGCTGCTGCCAGCACCCCCGGGGTGGGCGAGACACCCCCCACCACTACCAAGACCCCAGCAGACAGGGAGAACAGAGATGAGGACTGCCAACCACCTCGAGCCCCAAGTATCGGACAAAGACCCCCAGCGCACTGTCCAGGGGGCGAGAGTCGATGGAAGAGGGGAACAGCAGGACGAATGGCACGTGGTGAACAGAAAGAAACACAGAGGGTTCAGCCCAAAGAGCCCGAGGCCAGAAGGGACGGATAAGTCCAAGAAAAGTGTTCTTCCCCAGACAGACACCAGCAACCTCTCCTTGTCGGAGGATGAGGCACTCTCGAGGACTGACGACGGAGGCAGAGGAGGAACAACGGCTGAGGAAAAGAGAAAGGCCCAAACCTATTGTCCCCCCAGCTCCAGGAGACCGGGAGCAGTGCAGCGGCCGATGGGCTCTCCAGTTCCAGGAGACGGGAGCTGTGCGGCAGCCGATGGGCCCCGAGCTCCAGGATACCGGGAGCAGTGCAGTGGCCAATGGGCCCCAGCACCAGCTCGGGAAGACCGGAAGCAGTGCAGCGGCCAATGGGACCCCCCAGCTCCGGGAGGCCGGGAGCAGTGAATCAGGCACTGTACCCCAGCTACAGGAGGCGGACGGAACAAGGAGGGCCCCCCCCCGACAACAACTCTGGTTACATCAGAGGGAACCGTGCTCCTTGAGGATGCCGGCACCCAGTACTAAGCCCTGGAAAGGTGCTGCAATTCACCAAAGCGGTGGGCATGAGGGGACAAGATGGCAGTCAGTGACTGTAAAGGACAATGGGAGCAGGAGTACGTGCTGAGGGACGCACTGAAGCTTGTTGCTGCCAACGCCAAGGCTCGGCGGGGGAGGGCCACAATCTAGGGTCCTTCCGCTGCTGGATATGGGGGAACAGAGTGTGGGTGGAGACGTCCCTCAATAATAAGGAAAGGGATTCCATGCCAGTTGTGCCACATGAGTGGTGAGAGGGGGACAAATTTGTGAAATTTGAGCAATGTATGTAGACTGTATTGAACAATTTTGTATAGCCTCCGAAAATGGTCGGATGAATTCTTTGCAAAAAAAAAAAAAAAAAGGTTCATGTATTGTATATATTTGATTTCCTGAATAAAGTCTATTTTGAAATTTAAAAAAAATAAAAATGTTCCGGTGGGGGGGGGGGGGGGGGGGGGGGGGAGGGGGGGCAGAACCAAGGGCCACAGTTTAAGAAAAAAGTACAGGGATAGGCCATTTAGAACAGAGATAAGGAAAAACCTTTTTACCCAGAGGAAATTGTGATTCTGTGGAATTCTCTGCCTCAAAGGCAGTAGAGGCCAATTCTCTTTCAAGAGAGAGTTAGATAGAGCTCTTAAAGATAGCAGAGTCAAGAGATAGGGGGAGAAAGCAGGAATGGGGTTACTGATTGTGTATGATCAGCCATGATCACAGTGAAATGGCGGTGCTGGCCTCGAAGGGCCGAATGGCCTATTCCAGCACCTATTGTTTATTGTCTATTGACGTGATTTAGGTCAGTGCCCTGAAATCACTGAATTGTGGGATTCATTTAGAAATAATTGGCTCTTTTTCTCCAAATGAAAGTTCAAGTTGACTTAACCTGTTAAATATATTTGGGTGTTATTTTTTATGCTGGTATTACCTAAACATCTTTGTGTAACCATATAACCATATAAAAAACCATTATAACAATTACAGCACGGAGACAGGTCCTCTCGGCCCTCCGGTCCGTGCCGACCATTTTTGTTTTCCCCCCTAGTCCCATCTACCTGCACTTCAGACCATACCCCTCCATTCCCTTCACGTCCATACCTATCCACTTATACTTTTAAATGTTAAAATCGATCCTGCCTCCACCACCTCTGCTGGAAGCTCATTCCACACAGCCACCACCCTCTGAGTAAAAGAAGTTCCCCCCTCACGTTACCCCTAAACTTCTGTCCCTTAATTCTCATGTCATTGCCCTCTTGTTTGAATCTTCCCTACCTCAATGGGGGAAAAACGTATCCACGTCAACTCTGTCTATCCCTTTCATTCCTATCATTTTAAAGACCTCAATCAAGTCCCCCCTTAACCTTCTGCGCTCACAAAGAATAAAGACCTAACTTGTTCAACCTTTCTCTGTAACATAGTTGCTCTGAACCCTGGCAACATTCTAGTAAATCTCCTCTGTACTCTCTCTATTTTGTTGACTCCTTCCTATAACTAGGCGACCAAAATTGTACACCATACTCCAGAATTGGTCTTACCAATGCCTTGTACAATTTTCACTAAGGCCTTTGACAAGATCCCTCAAAGGTTAGCCTTTCTCCAATCAAAAATCTCCACTCTAGGTCCTGTTCTGACTCGCTCCATAATTTATATTGAAACTAATGGTATTGTGATCACTGGTCCCGAAGTGCTCAACAACGCATTTGTAGTTTGAAAAATGTACCCAGATTCAATACTAATCTGGGATGCTCCTTCTGCCCATTTGCCCACACGTAGTCATTATCCCTTAATCGTCCCTATTCATGTCCAAATGTTTTTTTAACATTATATCGGCTTCAAATACTTCCTCTGGCAGCTCGTTTCCATATATCCACCACACATGATTATTTTTATTTTGGAGCGTTGAACGCTGAGCAACGATTTGATGGAAGTGTATAGAATTATGAGAGGCACAGATAGGGTAGATAGTCAGTCATTATCTCAGGGTGGAAGATAAATCCTAGAGAGTATAGTTTTAATGTGAGAGTGGGTAAGTTTGAGGGAGATGTGTGGAGCAAATTTTAAACACAAAGGTGCTTGGAATGCACTTCCAGAGTGGTGGAGGAAGCAGATGGTGTTTAAGAGGCTTTTATTTGGACACATGAATATGTAGGAATTGGAGGGATATGGATCACATAAAGACTGAAAGACAGTAATTTGATATGTTTGGCACAGACATAGTGGGCTGAAGAGCTTGTTCCTGAGCTCTACTGTTCTGTGTTCTATGCTATGCTGGTCACCTCCCCTGAGAGAGTATCACCCAGATTCACATTTTAAATTTAAACATGGGCAGCTTTGGGAGCATAAAAGCAGAGCTAGCGAATGTGAGCTGGCAAATTAGATTACGGGGTTGGCAAATTGAGATGCAGGGGCAGACATGGAAAGAATCTCCAACTAGATAGAGCAAGACATTTCAACAAGAAAAACATTCAATGGGTGGGAATACTATTCACTTATTGTGGGATATTACCAATAGTGGAAAAAACATATTACTTACACAAACATATGCCTAAAAGAACAAACAATGCGAACATTCTACTGACTGGGTTTTAGGGAGTGCCAGATAATGCTCCCCGAAATGTAAAACCTCAGAGTAAACGTTCCATGGATCCAACAAAGTGAACATTGGAAGTATATAAAAAAGTGAATCTGGGGGATTGATAATGGAAAACAAGGAGATAACAGATGAATTAAGTGAATATTTTGCAGCAGTCCAAACGTTAGAGGAAAGAAGTGTTATAAAATCCCCGAATAAGTGGTCAGTCAAAATTGGATGGAAGGGAACTTGGGAAAATTACAATCACTAGAGATACAGAGCGATTGTGATCTGACACCAAAGTTCCTCCCAAGATTCCGGTAACTTTAAATTAGAATAGAAAATAGCTAATGTAATCCCTTCATTCTAAAAAGGCAGACAAAAAGCAGAAAATGACAGGCCAATTGCACATCATCTGTTGGCAGGGGAAAGTTTAGAATCTATCAATGAAGGACACCAGCGGCGAGGACTGAGAACGGAAGGTGGAACACACATTAAATGCATGCCTAAGACAGAAAATGACAAGCCAACATTACAAAGAGACTGATTTTGCGCTTGAACAGGAAGACCACATGTCCTGGAGAGGAGATTTGCTGTGAGAGGGTTTAAAACTAATCTGACAGGGGGTCTGACCCCATAGCATTCATGTGGGAGTTAGGAAATGGAGCCTGATATAGACGTCTATATATCTCAGTAGAGAGGAATGGGCAGGGCAATTCATGGAGTGAGGAAGGTCTGATAGATAACCATTTAATTTAATGCCAGAAGCCTGATGGGTAAGGCAGATTAATTCTGGGTATGGATGGTACTTGGACTGGGGATATTATAGCCATAACATGGCCTGG
This sequence comes from Okamejei kenojei, assembly GCA_035221665.1. Taxonomy (NCBI): domain Eukaryota; kingdom Metazoa; phylum Chordata; class Chondrichthyes; order Rajiformes; family Rajidae; genus Okamejei; species Okamejei kenojei. Next base: position 23,611,594 of record CM069138.1, read on the forward strand.
AGAAGGGCAGGTCCAGCAGCTCAAAGTTCTGGGGAACAGAGGTTGGGTTGCCTGATGTCACTGAATTTCGAGAAGGACTGAGGGCCATTCAGATGCTTGGATGTGATCTGTTGCATCATTACATCACACCCATATATTAATTTTGTTGACCCACCTTGGTTCTGCAGTAGGTCTGTAACTCTTTGGGAGAGAAATCCATTTTTAACTTGTGTGGGAAGGAACTGCAGATGCTAATTTAAACCGAAGATAGACACAAAAAGCTAGAGTAACTCAGCGGGACAGGCAGCATCTCTGGAGAAAAGGAATGGTGCCCAGTTCCTCCAGTTTTTTGTGTCTATCTTCCATATTTAACTTTGTATATAAAGTGTATATCCAGTCTGAAGAGGGTCTTCCGACCCGAAACGTCGCCGATCTCCTTACGCTCCTTAGATGCTGCTGCACCCGCTGAGTTTCTCCAGCTTTTATTTAACTTTGTATATAAAGTGCTTCCTGCTTCACTTTTGAATGACCATGGCTGTGCCCAGCTTAAACCGCAGCTTCACTGTCCAGCTGGGTAGGATCATTATTCCCTCCATCTATTCTCACCCATCTGCTCACAGCTGGAGACTGGGCAGCAATGGTTTCCCTGCCACACATCATTTTACCTTTCAGAAACTGACCTTGACCTTCGCTTATGACCCTCGGCAATTTCACCCAGAAAATACCGAATCACTTTCCTTCAGTTTTGTGTCAACACCCAGGTCTCTCAATCCTCTGCTGTTCCTGAATCATAAAATTGTATCTCATATAAAGTATGTGGTAAGTGGGAATTTCCTCCAACTCAATATTGGAGGATTGAATCCTGTGTTTTTGGTCCCTGCTATAAGCTTTGCAATCAAACACTGATTCTAACCTCTCTGCCTGTTACTCGGAGGGCCGAATGGCCTACTCCTGCACCTATTTTCTATGATTCTATGATTCTATGATTCCCCAATTCTGAGTTTGTCTGTCGCTGTCAAAATGACTAATCTCTAGACTTGGTTGTTCCACCACACCAACATATTGCCTTTTTTGTTTAGTTCTGTGCACACGGGATGTAGATCAACAATCTGCTGCCATGTTCTAACTCTCACCGCTGTCAGTCCCCTCTCTGTTTTTATTAGTTTAAGTATGTTATAAAAGTATGTTTTAATGTTTCTTAGTCTGTTTTATGTGGGGGATGGGGGGGGGGGGGGTGGAATTGGGGGAAACTTTTTTCAATCCACTTACCTCGACGGAGATACGATATTTCCGTATTGCATCTCCGTCCCTCTGCGGCCTAACAACGTGGAATGGTGCGGCCTTTCCTAAAGACCGGCCCAGAGCTTCAAGCCACGGATGTGGCGCGGTTTTACCATCGCGGAGCGTGCGGTCCTCCGCAGAGGATCACCCCTGGAAGAGCTCCAACCGTGGGACCCGTGGACTTTAACCTCGCGGTCTCCGGTAAGAAGAGGCCAACTCTGGAGCTCCATGCCATGGAGTGTTCCGATCCGTCCCGGCGCCGGAGTTTCCACCATTCTGACGCAAGGGCTTCGGACCAACGACTGCGGAGGGTTCAATGGTCCCGACCACGGGTAAACACAGGAGGAAGATGATTGAACTTTATTACCTCCGTCAGAGTGAGGAATGTGGATTCCGCTGTGGTGGATGTTTATGTTAAGTTTTATTTGATGTGCCTGTGTGTATTGTTGCTTTTCACTTAGTTTGGTTGTATGGTAACTCAAATATCACTGTACCCGAATTGGTGCATATGGCAATAAATTCGAACTTGAACTTGTCTCACCACTGTTATTCCCTTTATCATGTATCCGTATACTGTGTACGGCAAGGTTGTAATCATGTATAGTATTTCTGCTGACTGGTTAGCACACAAACGCTTTTCACTACACCTTGGTACATGTGACAATAAACTAAACTAACTGGGGACTTCTGTAGGTGAGCAAGCACAAACATTTAACCATCTCCCAGATGTAACTGGTATATAGTAACCCCCCCCCCCTCGGATCTAAGGGGGTAGAGGAACTGAAATAAATTTTCCTTAGGCGAGAAATAGTCCCCCCCCCCCCAATAACCCTCATCCTTGTAGGCTAATGGGACTGAAGGTATGCTAAATCCCCTGGGCTGATGGTCTTGCATCCCAGGGTCCTCAGGGAGGTGGCTCTAGAATAGTGGACGCATGTGTGTATCATTTTCCAATGTTCCAATAGATTCAGGATCTGTCCCATGTGGAGTAGAGAACAGTCTAATGGTATCCACTTTTCAAGAAAGGGAGCGATATAGGAAAACGGGCCCCCCTCCCCCAACACCATCCCCCCCCACCCCCCCCCTCAACATCCCCACCCCCCCCGACCTTTGGTGTAGATGGGAACGGATGCTGGATTCAATATTAAAGAAGTAATAAGGCATTGGTTAGCAGTTAAAAGGATTAGTCCAAGTCACATGGATTTATGAAAGGGAAATTAAGCTAGACTAATCTTCTGGGAATTTTTGAGGATTTGACAAGTAAAATGGATGAAGGGGTTGCAGTGGATGTGTTTGGTGTATCTAGACATTCAGAAAGCCTTTGATAAGTTCCGCACGCGGACTGGTGAATAAATTAGAGCACATAGTATTGGAGGAGGGTGTTGACATGGGAGAAAAATTGGTTGGCGACGGAAGAAAAGGTCCCCCCCCCCGGCTGTGAATGTGTCCTTTCCCCCGTCCAGTGCCCCCCCCCCCCCCCCCCCCCCACGGCAGTGGCGTCGAGTGGAGCTAGGTCGCAGGCTCGGTGTTGTAGGGCTGCAACTGTTTACCATATATATTAAGGATTTGGAAGAGGGAATTAGGAGCAACACTAGCATGTATGCAGTTTGGACACAAAGCTGGGTGGCTGTGTGATCTGTGAAGAGGGATGTTAGGAGGTTGCAGGGGACCTGGACAGGTGACCCGCCCCTACTCGTGGGAGAATTGCGTGGCAATGCAGAATATAATATGAGATAAATGCTTGGTTAACTATTTTGGACGGCAAAAACAAGGGGCGGATTTAATATTTCTATGGGGTTAGCGTTAGGTATGGGGGAATGTACGAGCGAGAGCTGGGTGTCCTTGTACACTGGTCACTGAAAGTTGGCGTGCAGGTACAGCAGGCAGTGAAGAAAGCTAATGGAATGTTGGCCTTCATAACAAGAGGATTTCAGTATAGGAGTAAAGAGGTTCTGCAGTTGTATAGGGCTCTGGTTAGACCACATCTGGAGTATTGTGTACAGTTTTGGTCTCCTAATTTGAGGAAGGACATCCTTGTGATTGAGGCAGTGCAGCGTAGGTTCACGAGATTGATCTCTGGGATGGCGTAGTCTACAAGCCTACAAGACAAGCCTACAAGACTACAAGCCTAGTCTTTTCAATCTTTCCTCATAATCTCATATGAGGAAAGATTGAAAAGACTAGGCTTGTATTCACTGGAGTTTAGAAAGATGAGGGGAGATCTTATAGAAACATATAAAATTATAAAAGGACTGGACAAGCTGGATGCAGGAAAAATGTTCCCAATGTTGGGTGAGTCCAGAACTAGGGGCCACAGAATAAAGGGTAGGTCATTTAAGACTGAGGTGAGAACAAATTTTTTCACCCAGAGAGTTGTGAATTTATGGAATTCCCTGCCACAGAGGCCAAATCACTGGATAGATTTAAGAGAGAGATGAATAGAGCTCTAGGGGCTAGTGGAGTCAGGGGATATGGGGAGAAGGCAGGCACGTTTATTGATAGTGGACGATCAGCCATGATCACAATGAATGGCGGTGCTGGCTCGAAGGGCCGAATGGCCTCCTCCTGCATCTATTTTCTATGTTTCTAATCATGCGATTTTGTCCCCTTCTTTGCTGGTGCACCTCTGTAACCCCAGTCCCTGGAATTTGCTTCCATTCTGTAATCTTGCAAGATTACTGCTCTCCTCCGATTCTGGCACCCTGTTCATGCCCTATTTTAATTCTCATAAGCATGGGTAGACGCCAAGTCCCCAAGCTCAGGAATACCCTCGACCGAGCTTCCCCCGTTAAGATAGGTCGTGCATCCGTGGATAACAAGGGAAATCACGGATAGTATCAAAACATAGATGAAGCATACAAAATAGCCAGAAAAAGCAGCCTCCTACCAGAGGACTGTCAGAAAAGAAATTCAGTCAAACAGGAGGACAAAGGGCTTAATTAGGGAAGGACAATGGATTCATCTTCCCCCATTCTGTCACAACACTCCCACCCCGCTGCAAAAGATTTTTTCGATATGTGAAGTGGAAAAGATTACTTAAAACAAATGTAGATCCCTTGCAGTAGAAACTGGTGAATGATCCCTCCCCGTCGCCCCGGCCGAACAAGACATGGCCAGACCAATTGATTAAATACTTTGGTTCTTAGCACACCCCACCCCCCCCCACCCCCCCCCCCCCCCCCCCCCCCCGCCCCCCCGAAGGAAATAAATATCTGCCGGAAATAGCAGGGAGACCCGGGGGTCAAATGAGATGGAGTAACCGAGTGAATCCAGGTTGGCGGGGAAGTGGTCGTTAGGTAAATTGATTGGATATTAAGGCGTAAATCCCCAGGGCCGGCCAGATAGGGCATCCCAGTGTACTTAAGAAGTAGCACCAGAAAAAAGGATGCATTAGTGATAATTTTTCATAACTCTTTAGATTCTGGGAGTAGTTCTGAGGATTGGAGGGTAGTAATGTAACCCACTTTTAAAAAAGGGAGGGAGAGAGCTTTCTTTTATGGAAGTCATGCCATCCCAGGAAGGAATCAGACTGGCCCCCTCACCCCCCCCCGAACCTTCGCTGTACTCCCTCTAGGTAGATATGTCTTTCCCCAGATTAGGAGACCAAAACTGTACGCAATACTCCAGGTGTGGCCTAACAAGACCATGTACAACTGCAGTAGAAACTCTCTGCTCTTGTACTCAAAACTTTTGCTCCCAATGCCAAAACTTTACCATTCGCTTTCTTTCACGCCTGCTGCACCTGCATGCCTACTTTCAATGAAATGGTGTACCCATTGACACCCAGTCTCATTGCATTTCTCACCTTTTCCTAATCGGTCTCCATTCAAATAATAGTCTACTTCTGTTTTTGCCACCAAAATGGATACCTCACATTATCCACATTTTTATGCATTGACATGCATTTTGCCCACTCAACAGCCTATCCAACAAGTACCTTGCAGGCCTCCTAGCATCCTCCTCACAGCTAACACTGCCCCCCAGCTTCGTGTCATCCGCAAACTTCGAGATGTTGCATTTAATTCCCTCGTCAAATTATTAATATATATTGTAAAATTGCTGGGATCCAGCACTGAGCCTTGCGGTACCCCACTAGTCACTACCTGCATCCTGAAAAGGACCGTTCACTCTACTCTTTGCTTCCTACTGTCTCCTGCCAGTTTTTCTGTCCACATCAATACTGAACCCCCCCAATACCGTGTTGCTTTAAGTTTGTATACTTAATCTCTTTGTGTGGGACCTTGTCCAAAGCCTTCTGCAAGTCCAATATAACACATCCACGCATCTGCCTATACCACTTCTAATATTCCATCTCTCAAAAAATTCAATAAGATTTGTCAGACTGGTTTTGTCCTTTCTAAATCCTGCTGACTTTTGTTCCAATGAATTTCAATTCACCACTCATTCAAATGCGCTGCTACCCATCTTAATAACTACTCTACATCCTCAAGTTTCCCCACTACCGATTTAGACTAACTGGATCTGTAATTCCCCGTTTTCTCTCTCCCTCCCTTTTTAAAAAGTGGGGTTATATTAGCTACCCTCCATCCTCAGGAACTACTCCAGAATCTAAAGAGTTTTGAAAAATTATCACATAAGGGCATCCACTATTTTCTGGGGCTATTTCCTTAAGTACCCCTGGGGCCTATTGCAGCCTCTCTGGCCCTGGGGATTATCGGCATTTAATCTATTCAATTTACCTAACACCACTTTCCGGCTAACCTGGATTTCACTCAGTTCCTCCATCTCATTTGACCCCGCGATTTCCCTGCTATTTCTGGCAAATTTATTTATGACTTCCTTAGTGAAAGACAGAACCAAAGTAGTTATTCAATTGGGTTGCCTTGTCCATTGTTCCCCATTATCAATTCACCTGTTTCTGACTGCAAGGGACCTACATTTGTTTTAACTATTCTTTTGCGCTTCACAAATCGATAAAAACCTTTGCAGTCAGTTTTTATGTTTCCTGCCAGTTTTCTTTCATAATCCATTTTCCCTTTGCTAAATAAGCCCTTTGTCCTCCTCTGTTGGACTCTGAATTTCTCCCAGTCCTCTGGTAGGCTGCTTTCTCTGGCTAATTTGTACGCTTCATCTTTTGCTTTGATACTATCCCTGATTCCCTTGTTATCCACGGATGCACTACCTTCCCTGATTTATTCATTTGCCATACTGGGATGAACAATTGTTGTTGTTCATCCATGCAGGCTTTAAATGCCTTCCATTGCATATCCACCGTCAACCCTTCAAGAATCAATTGCCAGTCTATCTTGGCCAATTCCACGTCTCATAACCCTCAAGACCTTTTTTTAAGTTCAAGACCCGTGTTTCTGAATTAACAATGTCACTCTCCATCCTAATGAAGAACTCAACTATATTATGGTCACTCTTGCCCAAAGGGCCACGCACAACAAGACTTCTAACTAACCCTTCCTCATTACTCAATACCCCCTAGATTAGCCTGCTCTCTCATTGGTTCCTCTACATGTTGGTTTAGAAAACTATCCCGCATACATTCCAAGAAATCCTCTTCCTCAGCACCCCAGCCAATTTGATTCACCCAATCTATATGTAGATTGAAGTCACCCATTAGAACTGTTTTACCTTTGTTGCACGCATTGCTAATTTCCTGTTTGATGCCATCCCCAACTCCACTATTATTGTTAGGTGGCCTGTACACAACACCCACCAGCATTTTCTGCCCCTTAGTGTTTCGCAGCTCTGCCCATATCAATTCCACATCCTCCAAGCTAATGTCCTTCCTTTCTATTGCGTTAATCTCCTCTCTAACCAGCATCGCTACCCCACCTCCTTTTCCTCTCTGTCTATCCCTCCTGAATATTGAATATCCCTGGATGTTCAGCTCCCAACCTGGAGCCACGTCTCCGTGATCCCAACTATATCATAATCATTATTAGCTATCTGCACATTAAACTCATCCAACTTATTACAAATGCTCCTCTCATTGAGACACAAAGCCTTCAGGCTTGTTTTTACAACGCTCTTACCCCTTATACAATTATGTTGAAAGGTGGCCCTTTTTGATTTTTGCCCTGGATTTGTCTGCCTGCCACTTTTCACCTTGCTACCTATTGCTTCTATCCTCATTTTACACCCCTCTGTCTCTCTGCTCACACATTTAAGAAACCCACCACCTCTTATTCTCTGTTTATTATTTTTTTTCTTCTTCCCCCCGTACGTGTTGTGTCTGACTGCTTCCCTTCTCTGCCTCCTGCCTCACACACGGTCTATTTGTTTCTCTATTTGAGTCCCTCCCCACAACCGACCTAGTTTAAAGTCTCCCCAGTAGCCTTTACAAATCTGTGGAATTCTCTGCCACAAAAGGTAGTTGAGGCCAGTTCATTGGCTATATATAAGAGGGAGTTCAATGTGGCCCTTGTGGCTAAAGGGATCTGGGGTATGGAGAGCAAGCAGGTACGGGATGCTGAGTTGGATGATCAGCCATGATCATATTGAATGGCGGTGCAGGCTCGAAGGGCCGAATGGCCTACTCCTGCACCTATTTTCTATGTTTCTAAGATGTTCCCTGGAACCTGCTGCTTTGACACAGCACACGGGCATCTGCTGCAATACTCCTCTGTGGCTCAGTCTCAATTGTAGCATGATAGTTTATGTGAAATCTATCAATGTTTCACTGTGTTAGAAGCACTGTCTCAAGTGTTGTTGGTGACTGAATCTGCCTCATGAACCATCTTATATCAGCTGAATTGTCTCCACTGCACAGTTACACGCTGAATGAATCAATGGATGAATGAATGGGTATCACTTACACACACACTCTATATCAGTAATGAAGTCAAAACAGCAAATCATGCATTAATATTCATATTTACATAACGCATAGCGATACATTGATCCGATAAATACCCGTCAAACACCCCCCCCCCCGTCAGTGTAATGAATACAGGTATTGGTTGATATGATTTAGTCACCACAGGCCAGAGCTGGAAACTTAACAAGGCTGCACACCCCCCCTGACATGCCAAGTATCTGACTCAAATCACTATGAACGACATGTGCCTTAGTCCAGTACCTGAAATCATTATAAATTGTGGGAATAATTTAGAAATATCTGGACCATGTTCCTCAATATCAAATTTTTAATTCAACTAGCCTGTTAAATATATTTGGGTAGTATTTTTATGCTGGTATTAACCTAAATATTTATTTGTGTTGTTGGAAATATATATATCCTATGTGCCAGAGACCCAGGTTGTGTTGGTAAGTAAGTGGGAGAAATCAAGGTTCCCCCCCCCCCCCCACGGGGAAGTTGGTGAGTGTGACAGCACCCTCTCCCTTGGGTTTCGCTCTGGTCCCTTTAATTAACAGACATGCCAGGAGAAGCCAATTCCCAGCACTGTTGCTTTTGGTTGGCCACGTAAGCCCTGTCAGCCTATACTCTATAAAACCCAGACTTTGAACCAGAAAGAGACAGGGAGAAGACAAGAGAATGAGCAGGAGATAAAATAGAAGGAGCAGAAGGAGCAGAAGGAGCAGGAGACTCAGGAACAGGAGAAGGAGAAGTGAGTTAACGTGGGATCCCTGCCAGTTGTGTTCTCCTGTCGCAGGTACGAGGAAAACTGAGCCATTGCGACAGACCCAAGACCACCAGTACCACCGTGTGGTCAAGACTGGACAGCTGTGAAAATAAACCCTAGACAGCTGGTGCTTCTACCCAAGGCTCTCTGAGTGGCTGGGGCAAGCCTGAGATGCCACCACCTCTTCCTGCCCGAGACAATAAGGGACTGTGCCCAGTGCCCACACACCCATGGAGGCAAAGATTGGTGCCAGGATAATCCAGAGAATGGCGGCATTGACTCTTAAAGCCCAAAGCTGTTGCCCAGAAGAAACCTGTACCGTTAGCCACTCCTGGTCAAGGCAGGAGCAAATTGCAGGAAGGAGCCTGATATCGCCATGCCTCCTTCTTTGAAGACTAGGACTAAACTCCTGGGACAATCCTGAGATCATCAATACCATCACGCTGGAGCTCTGATGCCGAGGGACAGCGCCCTCATGTGGTCCTGAACTTTCCAACACTAAATCAAATAAACCATCCTGATGCAAGTGTTAAAGAAGGAACTGCAGATGCTGGAGAATCGAGGGTACTCAAAAGGCTGGAGAAACTCAGCTGGTGCAGCAGCATCTAAGGAGCGAAGGAGATAGGCGACGTTTCGGGTCGAGACCCTTCTTCAGGCTGGTCAGGGATCAGAGAAACGAGAGATATAGACGGTGATGTGGAGAGATAAAGAACAATGAATGAAAGATATGCAAAAAAGTATCGATGATAAAGGGAACAAGCCATTGTAAGCTGTTTGTAGTGTGAAAATGAGAAGCTAGTGCAACTAGGTTGGGGGAGAGTGATAGAGAGAGAAGGAATGCCAGGGCCCGAGGACTGAGGGAGAGGTGGGAAGGGGAGGAGACAGCAAGGGTTAACAGAATTGAGAAAATTCAATGTTTCAAGCCCAGAGATGCAGACTCCCCAAGCGGAATATGAGGTGCTGTTCCTCCTCCAACTTGCGGTGTTGCTCACTCTGGCCATGGAGGAGGCCCTGGACAGAGAGGTCGGATACGGAATGGGAGGGGGAGTTGAAGTGCTGAGCCACCGGGAGGTCGGCTTGGTTATTGCGGACCCGAGCGGAGGTGTTCGGCGAAACGATCGTCAAGCCTCCGCTTGCCCCACTTGGTCTCACCGATAATAGATCATCTGGCATCTGGAGCAGCGGATGCAGTAGTGAGTTGGAGGAGGTGCAGGTGAACCTCCTGTCGGAACCTGGAAGGAACTTGGCTTGGGTCCCTGAAAGGAGTGGAGGGGGGAGGTGAAGGGACAAGTGTAGCCATTTCTTGCGGTTGCAAGGGAAATGCCTGGGGAAGGGGTTAGAGCGTTATACTTACGAGGGAAGGGAAGAATGACAAGGGGGGGTTGCGGAAGGCAGACAGGGGGGGGGAGATGGGAAGATGTGGCGAGTGGAGGGGTCATGTTGGAGGTGGCGAAAAAAAAAAAAACTGGCGGAGGATTATGTATTGTGTTTGCCGGCTGGTGGGGTAAAGGTGAGGACCAGGGGGACCAGGGGACTCTGACCTGTTTGCAAGTGGGGGAATGGGGAGAGAGGGCAGTGTTGCGGGGTATGGAGGAGACCCTGGTGCGAGCCTCATCTATAATGGGGGAGAGGAATCCCCGTTCTCTGAAGAATGAGGCCATTTGTGATGACCTGGTGTGGAACACCTCATCCTGGGAGCAGATGCGGCGTAGACGGAGGAATTGGGAATAGGGGATGGAGTCCTTACAGGAAGCAGGGTGGGAGGAAGAGTACTCCTAATGCAAGTGTTGGTTTGGTTATTGTGGAACTACAGCATCATTGAAATTTATTGTAAATGGGTGGTTGATGGTTGGCCTAGACTTGACAAGCAGCACTTGTGGACTCAGCCTCGCCTCTGGGACTTTATTCTCCAGCGGGTGCCAGAAGGGGCGTTACCTTCATGGTGACTGACAGGTGAGAAGACCAATCTGCTGATCTCACGATTTTTAAACCTTCATAACTTTTGTAATCTTTCACCGATCAGTATCCTGTACCTGCCTTCTCTCCATACCCACTGATCCCTTCAGCCACAAGGGCCACATCCAACTCCCTCTTAAATATGGCCAACGAACTGGCCTCAACTACCTTCTGTGGCAGAGAATTCCACAGATTCACCACTCTCTGTGAAAAACGATTTTCTCATCTCGGTCCCTAAAAAGACTTCCCCCTTATCCTTAAACTGTGACCCCTTGTCCTGGACTTCCCCAACATCGGGAACAATCTTCCTGCTTCTAGCCTGTCCAACCCCTTAAAGAATTTTGTAAGTCTCTATGAGATCACCCCTCAATCTTCTAAATTCCAGCGAGTAACAAGCCGAGTCTATCCAGTCTTTCTTCATATGGAAGTCGTGCCATCCCAGGAATCAGTCCTGGTGAACCTTCTCTGTACTCCCTCTATGGCAAGAATGTCTTTCCTCAGATTAGGAGACCAAAACTGTACGCAATACTCCAGTGGTGGCCTCACCAAGACCCTGTGCAACTGCAGTAGAACCTCGCTGCTCTTGTACTCAAATCCTTTTGCTATGAATGCCAACATACCATTCGCTTTCTTCACAGCCTGCTGCACCTGCATGCCTACTTTCAATGACTGGTGTACCATGACACCGAGGTCTCGCCGCATCTCCCCTTTTCCTAATCGGTCACCATTCAAATAATAGTCTACCTTCCTGTTTTTGCCACCAAAGTGGATAACCTCACATTTATCCACATTATACTGCATCTGCGATGCATTTGCCCACTCACCCTGTCTATCCAAGTCATCCTGCAGCCTCCTAGCATCCTCCTCACAGCTAACACTGCCCCCCAGCTTCGTGTCATCCGCAAACTTCGAGATGTTGCATTTAATTCCCTCGTCCAAATCATTAATGTATATTGTAAATAGCTGGGGTCCCAGCACTGAGCCTTGCGGCACCCCACAAGTCACTGTCTGCCATCCTGAAAAGGACCCATTCACTCCTACTCTTTGCTTCCTGTCTGCCAGCCAGTTCTCTAACCACATCAATACTGAACCACCAATACTGTGTGCTTTAAGTGCTTTAAGACTATTCATGAGAACTTGCTGATTATGTTTTATTGAATTATGTGTTTTTTGCAGCATAGAAATTGGTCCATCACCCAAACTGTTCCATGCTGGTGAATATTCAACACTGGTAACTATCCTCATCTGTCTCGTAGCAACATAACTTTCCGTCCCTTCTTCCATGTATTTGCCCTGATTCCCCAGGAGGGCCGTGAGACTATTCACCTCATCCACTGCTGTGGGGCCGGAATCCATATTATCTCAAAATGGGGAATGGTGTTCCTCCTGAATTCCCAATTGTAACTCCTCCTTGACCTCCATCCAGGGGCCCCAGCAGTCATTCCAGGTGCGACAGAAGTTCACGAGCACCTACTCCAACTTATTACTGCATCTAATATTACCAATGTGGCCTCCAGTATAGGATCAGTCCCATACTGGGTTTGTATTTGGTCTGTGACCTGGCGCTCATTGGCTCGGGTATCCTGAGCATGCGGAAGATCCTGGGCCTGGATGATGAGTCTCTCAGGAAATTGGCCAAAAGAGTGGGCAAAAGTAAGGATGAGCTGCGGAGAGACACCGAGCACGTCTGGGTGTTCGGGGAGATCAACCCGGAGCAGGTGATGCTGTTACTGCAGGAAAGCACGGTGGCGGCGGCGCTGACAGCTGCCGAGCTCGTCCTAGACTTTGTCCTAATTCTGGGCTCTGTCTTCGGGTGGACAACTTCGTATTGGGTGACTCGCAGAATGCTGACAAATTCACTGGAAGAAATGGTGGAAACAGCTAAAATAGTCCTGAGAAACGCCGAGGCAGCAGTTTCTGCAACTCCTGGTAGAGGCGCGGGTTATTGAGCAGCTTACAGAGCGGCGCAAGTTACCCAGTCCTGGCAACTTCCTCGTGAATCTTCTCTGTGCTCTCTCCAGCTTGACAACATCTTTCCTACAACATCTCAATGCGGCCTCTCCAACGTCTTATACACCCGTAACATGATCTCCTAACTTCAATACTCAATACTCTGACTGATGAAGGCCAATGTGCCAAAAGCCTTTTTCACCTCCTTATCTACCTCGATTCCATCTTCGAGGTGCAGCCATATTAGATACCTCTGCTCTACAACACTCCCCAGAGCCCGACTACTCACTGTGTTGGTCCTACACAGGATCGACATCCCAAAATGCAACACCTCATATTTCTCTGTATCAGCCATTCCTCAGCCCACCTGACCAACCGATCAAGGTCCTGCTGCAATTTTTCACAACCATCTTCGGTATGTACCACCCACCTTCATGTCATCTGCAAACTTGCTAATCTTGTCATGCATATTCTCATCCAAATCATTGATGTTAATGGCAAACAGTAACAGGCCCAGCATCGAACCTTGAGGCACACCACTCATCAAAGGTATCTAGTCCAAGAAGCAACCTTCCACCATTATCCTCTGCTTCCTTCCATTAAGCCAATTTTATATACATTCAGCTATCTCTCCTTGGATCCTTTGCGAGATCTTCCAGAGCAGCTTACTTGCGGAACCTCGTCGCTTATGCCCATCTCCGGGATTCTTCGTCTTTATCCTCAGGAATTGCTCGAGCCCCGAATCCCTTCATCCCTGCCCGCCCATTTGCTGGGTGTAAATGCCTCTTAAACACCACTATTGTATCTCCTTTCACCACCTCTTGCTACGGTTCGTTCAAATTTGCCTGAGAAATCTATTTTGTAACATCCCACCCGCCTTACATCTAATACCTCCAGAATATTTAATTTCCACTCTGAGTGAAAGATTCTGACTTGGCACCATGGGAGTCACTTTGGAGCCAATGCCTGCCATGCTGACACGTTCACATGTTCTATTCCTGACCATTTCCCTATTTAGATGTATTTGTACCTATCTTGGGGGATAGGCCTGCTGCCACACACATCCAATATAAGCCAGCAGTCTCTCTCAGCTACCTTGATCATACTTCGTCCCACCTGTATGGACTCTGTGCCATCCTCCCAGTTCATCCACCTTTGTCACATTTTCTCTGCACAGATACCTCATCAATATCTCCGTTCTTCCTGAACCATGGCTTCCCGTGTACCACAGTTGACCACATCATCTATTTCTTGCACCTCTACTCTCACCCCATCTTCATAGTCATAGAGATATACAGTGTGGAAACAGATCCTGTGACCCAACCCGCCCACACCGGCCAACAATGTCCCAGCTATCCTCGTCCCACTTGCCTGCGCTTGGTCCATATCCCTCCAAACCTGTCCTATCCATGTACCTGTCCAACTGTTTCCTAAACGATTGGATAGTCTCATTCTCAACTAACTCCTTTGGCATCTTGTTCCATACACCCACCACCCTTTGTGTGAAAAAGTCACCCCTCGGATTCCTATTAAATCTTTTTCCCTTCACCATGATCCTATGTCCTCCGGTCCTCGATTCACCTACTCTGTGCATCTACACAATCTATTCCTCTCGTGATTTTGTACACCGATATAAGATCTCCCCTCATCCTCTTGCGTTCCATGGAATAGAGACCCAGCCTACTCAACCTCGCCCTATAGCTCACACCCTCTAGTCCTGGCAACATCCTTGAAAATCTTTTCTGAACCTTTCAAGTTTGACAATATCTTTCCTATAACATGGTGCCCAGAACGGAACACAATATTCAATGCGATCTCACAAACGTTTTATACAACTGCAACATGACCTCCCAACTTCTCTACTCAATACTCTGACTGACGAAGGCCAAAGTGCCAAAAGCCTTTTTGAACACCTTATCTACCTGCGACTCGACCTTCAAGGAACCATGCACCTGTACTCCTAGATCCCCCTGCTCTACAACACTATCCAGAGGCCTACCATTTACTGTGTAGGTCCTGCCCTTGTTCGACGTCCTAAAATGCAACCCCTCACACTTCTCTGTATTAAAATCTATCAACCACCCTCCGCCCACCTGGCCAATCGATCCAGATCCTGCACAAACCTTCACAACCATCTTCCCTATTCGCAAAGCCACTAACTTTTGTATCATCTTGTATCATCTTTTGTGATCTCACCTTCCATCCGCATATATTAGAATATTCTTTGCAATTCTATCACCTCCAATGTTCCACCACCGGACACACGTTCCTGTCCCATCCCCTTTCAACATTTCAAGGGGATGCCAACTACCTTGTCTACCTTTGCAGCCCCACACTGATGTCATCCTCAGTTACAGGATTTGCAACACCTTTCCTTTCACCTCTTCCTTTCCCACCATCCAGCGACCCAAACTCATCTTCAAGGAAAGAGAGTGGTTCACTTGCACTTCCTCTGATGTAATGTAGTTTAGGTTAGCTTAGCGATAGGCGCCGAATCAGGCCCTTCGGCCCACTGAGTCCGCATCGACCAGTGATCCTCAGGCACGGGCAGTATCCTGCACACTAGCGAAAATTTTACCAAAGCCAATTAACCTACAAACCTGTATGTCTTTGTAATATGGGAGGAAACCAGTGCACCCAGAGAAAATCCATGAGATCACAGGGGGTAATTACAAACCCAGAGTGTTGTGAATCTGTGGAATTCTCTGCTGCAGAAAGCAGCGGAGACCAATTCACTGGATGTTTTCAAGAGAGAGATAGATTTAGTTCGTAGGGTGGGGTCAAGGAAAGATCGTTGATGTCGCGGCACTGTTTCTACCAATCTTTCCACCACCACACACAAGAAGCAGTAGAAGCGCAAGGCGCGATTGTACGCAGATGTCAAGAAGTGTGGCTGAACAATATCGAATATTGTAATGTGCACTCGATAAGAAGAAGCTCTTAGAGCTAAAGGAATCAAGGGATATGCATAAAAAGCAGGAACGGGGTACTGATTTTGGATGATCAGCCATGATCATATTGAATGGCGGTGCTGGCTCGATGGGCCGAATGGCCCACTCCTGCACCTATTTTCTATGTTAACTCCATACAGACAGCACCCATAGTTAGGATCGAACCCTGTCTCTGCCACTGCACTACAACCCCTCCCCCCCACCCACCCACCCCCCAATGTATTCGATGCTCACTGTGTGGCCTCCCCTACTTGGAGAAACATGGCACAGATGGGCGGGTCGCTTTGCAGAGTACCTGCGTTCAGTTTGCGGAGGGTGTTGGCCCTGAGCTTGCTGTTGCCCACCATTTGAACTCCCCATCCATCTGCCATTCTGAACTATCTGCCCTTGGCCTCCTACAGTGTTATGAGGCCCAATGCAACCTCAAGTAATAACACATTGTCTTTCTTCTGGGAACATTGCAGACTCCCAAAAACTCTCTTGGAAATTAATATTTCAACCTCTCATCCATCTGTCATTTGGGGTCACATTTCCTCTCGCCTTCAGTATGGCCTGATCTTCTGGGCATATCCCACCGCATGACTATTAACTCTGCACAACACAGGCAGTCTGCATCTAGCCCCATTAACCCATTTTATCTCACCCCATCAGAGCTATTCCCTTTGTTTAACTATTCCTCCCCATATTCTTTCCCCCTGAAACGTAATGTGTTTGTTCTCTTTGCCAGTTTTGAAAGGGGCTTCAACCAAAAACATTAACTGTTTATCTCTCCATGGACTCTGCCTGATCTGCATTGTGTTTCCAGCATTTTCAGTTTTATTTCAGATTTTTAACATCTGCAGGGTTTTTTTGATTTTCATATTCAAACTATTGGGTTTTATATCCTGAATATTCACTACCTATTGATGTTGTAGCCTTGTCATTTTATTAATATCAAGTGTTTGCTCTGACTTAATTTAGATATTCAAGGAGCTGCATCCTGCACAGGTTTCAATATGTATCGAAGGACTGTGTGAGATATGCAGTGTGCTCACAATCACTACTCAGAGACTAAATCGTGGAAACAAGAGATTCATAATTTGCGAGTCTGCAGAGTCGGGTGCCTCTCCAGTTGAGACACACCAAAGTCAGGAAAGTAAAGCCCCTTTATACACACAATTCTACATTTAACCTCCCCTTCTGGCCCTCTCCAATCAGGGCACTGAGGTGCACAGTCTGTAGGTACGTCCTCCCAGTACCTCCCGCATCATACACCACATGTCCTTACATGTGCATGGTAATGAGAAGTTTCTTGACCAGGGGTGTGTTAGTAATATTCATTTATTTCATTAAGCATGCTCAGTTGTACATGACCCTGTCCTAGTTTGCTCACCTCCAACTGACCTCTCTTAGTTCTCTCGTATCAGAACTAAAACTAGGCTATACTGACAAGGGTCGGATTTGTCACTCCCTTCTACCAATAAGGGTCGTCTGCATAAATCCCTTTTATTTTTTTCTAAAAGTTAATGTTAGGGGCTTATTTCCTGGCTTCACCATCCACTGTTCCTCTTTATCAGGAGCGGGTGGATCAACGGGTCCTTTAACCCGGATTGCGTGGGTCCACCCTTTTTCTTTTGTTCGTACTGCTGTCTCGGTTGTCAGTAATACTAGGTATGGGCCGGTCCACCTGGGCTGGAGTTTCTCCTCCTTCCAATTCTTGACCAGTACCCAGTCGCCGGCCTTTACAGCATGTATCGGGAAGTCGAGTGGTGGGCTTTGAGCCAATAATCCTTTAGCTTTTAATTCTGTAAGGGAACGAGATACTGCCAGTAAATAGTTCCTTAAGAATACATCACTGCCCTCTATGGTGGGTATTCCTTCTATCTTTCCCAAATAAGGTAACCCAAACAACATTTCATAGGGGTACACTGCTAACTTTGCATGGGGTCTCTGTTGCTTTTCTCAAAGCCTTTCTGTTTCCATACTGCTCCAAACATGTGCCAGACTCCATGTACATATGCTGCTCTTAAAGCCTTAATTTCTGCCAATTGAGCTAAGCAAGATTGCAGGAAAGCTTCCAATTTTATTACTTTAAAGTTTAATTCATCCTGATGCGTCACTTCAAACCCTGCATACTTGCTATTATGATCCCTTTAACAAGAAATATCCACAAGCAAAACCTTTTTGTCCCCTTCATTCAAAGGCTCTGACTGTAAAACATTTCTCAGACTTGTGTGTCCTTCTTCCTTCATTATTTCCCTTAATGACATCACAATTTCAACATACTTCCCAATCTAGTCTGAACTATATCCTGCCATTCCCAATATCATCATCATCTGTTCTACGCTCTGAGGTTTGAGAACTTCAATTATCGCTTCAATTTGATCCTGCGCTATAGCTTTTACTTCTTTAGATATTACTCGTCCAGAATATTCCACCTGCTGCTGACAAAACAACAACTTCTTCCTTGATACATTATGACCTCCTGTGACATCTTTTCCAAGATAATTACAATGTCTCTCTCTCACATTGCTTCTCACTTGTGGAACAAACCAACAAATCATCCACATACTATATCAACACCTTCCAAATCTGCCTACAACATCTGATTAAAATCATGGGGCTAGTATTTAAAACCCTGCCGCATCCTAGCCTAGGTGTATTTAATACTTCTTAATGTTCTTACCATAGCTATGTTCACCATTATCTTAATATTAATTATATTATTATTTCCTGATTACCATACCTGTACACATCCCCAACACACCTTATCCATTACCTATCTCCTTACTAGCCTTTCTAGACCTCTTCCTTGAGATCCCTCCATCCCTTGGGGACCCCAGTCCTGTCTAGGCTTATATCCAGATTTATTTCACTCCTGATAGGACATTTGAGGAACCACTCTCCCAAATACATTTATTGACTTGTTTTTCACCCAATCCCATTCCTTCCGGTACCTTAGTTACGCTTGATCTCTCCGCTCTCGAATCTACCATAAATACCATATCCTCTCCCTGGGGTCCTAATTTCAAGTTTACCAGTGGTTCCCGTGTGTATCCCGTACACCCCAGGGAGCGGGACCCCCGACTTCCCTATTCTTCCTCCATGAGTGCGTACGACTGCACCTCCCGTCGTAGCGTGGGACATTCCCTCTTGAAATGACCCTCCTTGTTACAATGATAACACCGGGATGGCCCCGTGTACCACCCTCTGATCCTTGTTCCTTGTTTTCCCGGGGACACCAACTTCGGTCCCTCCATTCACCTCTTCCTCTTCCTCTGCCGCTTCCCCTTCCCCGGTCTCCATGAGCACCCGACCTTCTATCACCTTCATCTCCCCTCTTCTTTACCCCTTGCTGTACTGCCTGCAACATCATTTTTGCCTTTACCTTCTGTTTTTCCTCTTCCCGTCGTACATATACTTTCTGAGCCTCTATTAACAATTGATTTAATGGTTTATCATTCCAATCCTCCAATTTTTCCAGTTTATTTCTAATATCTGGCCATGATTTGGTTACGAAATTAACCTTTAGCAACTGCTGACCTGCGTCTGAATCAGGGTCTATTCCCGAATATTGCTGGATGTTCCTCCTCAGCTTCTGTAAGAACACTGTCGGAGGTTTGTCTTTGTTTTGCTGGTTTCAAAAGCTCGTTCAAAATTCTGTCCCTTGGGGACAGCTTCTCTAATTCCTTTGATTATTATCTCCCTGAGATCTCTCATGCTTTTCCTTCCTGCTTCTGTTTGGTTACTCCAATCTGGCGTGGCAATGGAATATTTCACTGCTCACGCGTTTTCTGCTACCCCCGGAGCCTGCAACCCCTTTTCCCAGATCTTTATTCCTGCTTGTCTGACCATCTGTCTTTCTTTTGAAGTAAATAAACTTCCCATTATTGACATCATCATCTGCCAACTCCTTTTTTTTCCCCTGGGCCCCATTAATTTATTACCCTTCTCCAACCAGAATGTTTATCTAAATAAACCATAAAAGCTGCTTGTTGTTCAGCAATCAACTTTCTAATTTTGTTCAAACCATTCTCCCTACAATTGCCAAATTCCTATTCCTAGTTTAAATACATACGACTAACAATTTTCCAAATTAACTTTACTGAAAAGAAATCTATAGAAGCCAAGCAACCTACATTTTCCAACTTTCCCCTTTTAAGTTGCGATGATACAAAGCGTTGTCCGTTACCTTACAGCTGTTCGTAACCTCCCCCATTGCTTACAATTTCTTAAAGGAACACACACACACCTACCCTTACAGCATGTGGCCTACAACAAACAAACTTATCACATATATGAACTTCCTCATTCATACAAAACCGGTTTTTACACACAAATCACATTAGTTCCATTCTTACTTCAATGAAATTATGCAATTTCCTACACAGATTAAAGTTTCAAAATTAACATATTTTGCACTAACTCCTCATGTACCTGACCAATCTGTATATGAGTTTCTTCTATAGATTGTGTGAAACAACTCAATATTCCTTTTTTAACTTTTAGTACTCAAAACATTTGGCACTGTGATTTTCCTTAGATTTTTGCAATGTCTGGGTGATACTCTGAATATTCTGTACAGTCCAGTGCCACCAGACTGAACTCCCCCTTATTGGTTCCTTTGGTTAATCAAAATAACAGAACTTAATCATAATCTCCTTATATTTACCCCCCCCCCCCCCCCCCCCCCCCCGGGGCTTCCTTCTCCCCAAGATTGCCACATTCGCCCCAATGGACTATCAGGCGGAATGTGCGACTTCACCAGTGTGAGCCTTGTCGTGTTTCCCCGGACCCTCACTTTTCCCGTTCTGGTTACCCATTGTCTTATCGTACTATTCCTGTCCGACAGATCCTCGGTCGCCCAGGCAATACTTAATAGTCAGTTTTCTTACCGGGTCCTTGTGCACACGAATCACTCGACCGTCCTTGTTTATTTATCTGACACTCCCTCCTGTTTCCCTCCGAGTCTCATGTCTGGATATCACTCGCTCAAACCGCTGATTGGCAAGCAAGGAGATCAGAGACTGCTGAAATCAGCAGGGGAGCAAAAACAACACAGCAAGAGATGCACCTTCCCCTTCCTTCAGTGCTTTCCACCGAGCAGCGCCGGTGAGTGGTGATCGCGGACGAGCCCCCACTTTGTGAGATATGCGGTGTGCTGACAATCACTACTCAGAGACTAAATCGTGGAAACAAGAGATTCTTTATTTGCGAGTCTGCAGAGTCCGGTGCCTCTCCAAGTTGAGACACACCAAAGTCAGGAAAGTAAAGCCCCTTTATACACACAATTCTACATTTAACCTCCCCTTCTGGCCCTCTCCAATCAGGGCACTGAGGCGCACTGTCTGTAGGTACGCTGCTCCAGTACCTCCCACATCATACATCGCATGTCCTTACATGTGCATGGTAATGAGCAGTTCCTTGACCAGGGGTATGTTAGTGATATTCATTTATTTCATTAAGCATGCTCAGTTGTACATGACCCTGCCCTAGTTTGCTCACCTCCAACTGACCTCTCTCAGTTCTCTTGTATCAGATCTAAAACTAGGCTATACTGACAAGGGTTGCATTTATCACTCCCTTCTACCGATAAGGGTCGTCTACATCACTCCCTTCTACCGCTATACAATGCTATCAATCCTTACTCAAGGACAGTTCTGGTAACTTCATCCGCAGCTGTGTCAGAATCCTCTCCCTGGCCTCTATCGGTTAGAATCCTCTTTAAAGCCCCTTACAATAGTGGGGTTTAATCATTTTATCCTCACAACTGTCCAGCAATTATTTTGGTCTGTATTGCCAGTGACTAATAAATATTGATGTGTATCATGTTTTGAAAGAATTGTTTTGCCCTTTTTTTATTCTGGAACAACTTTTTAGACCCATTTCTTTCTGCTGGGATCTCTCCTGTTGATCCCATCTCTCTCTGCTCGGACCTCTCATTTGGTGCCTTCTCTCTGTTCTGGGATCTCTCTTGTGTGTCCCCCCCCCCCCCCTTCCCCCCTCACCCTCCCCAATCATATGCTAGGATGTTGCTTCTAGACCCCATTCCCTTGCAATACCAGGGCCATCTCCCACCCCTCTCCCTGATCTGGGACCTCCTGCAGTCCCCTCTTCCCGTTCTGAGACCTTTCTGTAGACCCTACACTCTGTGCTGGGACTTCTCAGGTATTCCACCCTCCTTGTTCTACCCCCTGATGTAGCCCCTGTCCCCCTTCTGGAACCACTCCTGTTTTCTCCTTGCTGGGATCACGTCTAGCCCCTCTCCTTGTTCTGAGACTTTCCTGTAGAGCCCCCCCCCCCCCCCCCCTCCCCCTCCTTCCTGTTCTGGGACTTCCTATGTACATCCTACTCTTTGTGTTGGAAGTGCACACATCACCTCTGTCTGATCTGGGACCCTTTCTGAAGAACCTCCTCCCCGCCACTCTTTCTGGGAACTCTGCTGTGGTACCCTCTCTCTGCTCTGGGACCTCTTGTGCAGATCCCTCGATCTCTATATGTTTTATAGCCTGTGCCCCCGCCATCGCCTCCCCCTGAGACATTTCTGCAGAGCCTTCTCCCTCTCTGTGCTGGGACCCAATGATGATGCTGGGACCTCCTTATGGACCCCTTCCCCTCTGGTCGCCCGTCGCTTCCTGGCTCATAGTTTCCTGTTATTCTGCACGGCAGATGCTCGAAACCCCTCTGCGTTCCGGGAAACCAAACGCCAGTTTCGTTTTGCTCCGTGCAGTCAGTCTCTGCCTCCCTCTACTAGTCAGAGCTCAGTTATATTTACGTTTATTTCTTGGCAGTGTGTGACTCCACATGACCCAGTGTGATCGCCAGCCGAACGGAACGTGGGAAGCGGTGGTTTCTGACAGCCCAGTGGAGTTCTTGGGGCATCGGTGTTTGAGGGGAGAAGAGGTTGTCATGTGTGCGATGTTTGTCGCACCAGATGAATTTAAATGTCCCACACATTAACTGAGAATCTCTCAGTTTAAAAGGCTCCGATGAGGCAGATTTTTGAGATGTACGTCGGAAGATTTCAGACCAGCGTTTCTCAACCTTTTGAACCTTGAAACAATTCTCATGTCTCAGGGAACCCCTACATAAAAATTATTATATATCTTTGTTAATCTCTTTCTTTCTCTTTCACAAACAAAGATCATAAGGCAAACATAATATATTTTTTCTGATAACTGGTTTAAGTGAAAAAATAACACGTTTTTCTCAAGTTTATTGACAATGCCAAAAAAAACTGAAATCAAACTACTTGTTCAAGAGACCTCACAAGGAGGTTTTCATTCACACAAAAAAAAACCCATATCTGTAAACACAAAAAATAAACATAAATAACCAATATCATAAATAACACTCATAAACAGATAATAACAGATAATAACTACCACAATAACTTAATCGTTTATTGACAATGTTGAAAAGGCATAAGATAAATCAAGGCAATATGTCATATATAAGCAAATAACACTTAAAATACAGAAGCAAATTAAGGCAAGCAGAAGAACTAACCTTGGAGGAGAGGGACAGAGAGAAAAAAGCACACACAAACTATTCACAAACTAACAAAAACAAACATAAATAAACTTTTGATAAACTAGCAAAATAAAATTTAACTTTTTAAAATTCATATAACATTCCTAAATGATGGCCAAAAATTACTAAATAACATGGGTGAATGAGGAACTGTTCCTGCACGCCAGCAAGCCGGTGCTCAACCACCGGAGCCCTCAATGACCGTCCGATACCCATTTAAATCTTTCCCATCGCCAGCGTTAATAGTGGCAGTTAACAAATCAATTTTGTCTCAGAGGAATCAAGTGATAAACAACTTGAATCATTATGCAGTACCCGAGAGCTTTTTTTAAAATGTAAAATTCCAAGGCAGTTTTGCTGCAATCAGTTTCATGTATTGTATGTGGAATGGATGAGCACCTTGCTTCCACTTATCATTACCAAAGGATGACATAAGCTCTGTTAACATCAAGAGATTTCGTTAACACAAAAATGACTCAAAAATACATTTACATATGATGAGCCTATTTATCACTATTTCTCGCGAACCCTTACAGCGACCTCCCGCGGAACCCTAGTGTTCTGGGGAACCCCAGTTGAGAAACGCTGTTTTAGACCAATGAGGCATTAATAGTCCATGCTTTGAGCGATGCAGCTGGTCATGTGGAGGGAGTGTCTGTGAGGACACACGTTTTTCATTTTTCATAATCCGGATTTTAAAACCCGGTGAAATCTCCGCTTTCCACTGGACAGTAGGGGTTGGACTTCTGAGCGAGGGTGCCGATTGGACGAGAGAGTCATCGGTCAGCAGGCAATGGGGGCAGACATGATAATTCAGCGCGATCATTGGAGGACGGAGGTGTTGGTCAGAGGTGGAAGTCGGGAGGTGGGAGCTTGGATAGAGCGCGGTGATTGGTGGAGGGAGACATGCCAAAACACTCTCGCCAGCCTTGGACACACACCTGCCTGCGCCTCATCCACAGCCAGGATCGATCCTGGCTCTCTGGTGCTGCAATCGCTGCCGAACCGCCACTGGACCTTCCCCGTACCCACCCGAGTGCCCCCACCCCCCCCCCCCCCCCCACCATGCCCGGGGATGGCCAGAGATGTCTGCAGTCAGATAGGTGCTGTGCCCCCAGGCCCACTGCCAGCACAGAGAAGGAGCGCTAAACCCAGCTCAACTCTGCCTGTCCCGAAAGGTTAACCTACAGCCCTGCTAGGACTTACGGAAAATATGGCCCAGACTTACAACCAGCGCAGAGAAGCAGTGCTAGCTCCATGACTCCAGGCTGGTGTCCCGACAGTCCAGGTATTGTTGCAGGTTAACCCGGCGAGACAGGCAGTTGAGCTACATTTAGCGCTGGATTGAGCTTTAATTACCGTTCACAGGGCCCACGGCTGAAGCTTCCGAAGCCTCGTGTGTGTGTGTGAGTGTGTGCTTGCGCACGCGGCCGCCAAGAAATTGTGTCCCCCTTGTCCCCCGGTCCCCCCCCCCCCCGTAATTTGACAGAGATTTCCATGCCTGAGTGAGTGAACTGTGAGCCCAGAAGCTGTGAGTGAGTGAACTGTGAGTCCAGAATCCGTGAGTGAGTGAACTGTGAGTCCAGAAGCTGTGAGTGAGTGAACTGTGAGTCCAGAATCCGTGAGTGAGTGGACTGTGAGTCCAGAAGCCGCTCGGAGCACCGAGGCGGTCCGGAGTGAGAGTGGGGAGATTGAAGGGGCCAGGCACTGGCGGGGCCGGGGCTGGAGGGGCCGGGTGCTGGCGAGGTTCACCACCCCCGCCCACACAATCCCCACATGGTGGGGAGCGGAAGCAGAAGGTCATGGCAGATGTAGGCCATAGCAGCAGTAGATGGCCATGGTAGCATTTGGTGATTGCAGAGAAAGGCCATTGGCAGTGCTCCATTATCCACCCCCCTCCCCACTAGCCCCGACAGCCCCGCCTCAAGCTATCCCTCCCCGCTGCAGTACGCTCCCCCCCTTGGCCCATGACAGCCCCCATCTGAAACCGCCCCACTCCCCACTGCAGGACTCTCCACCCACCAGCCCCTGCCTGAAGTTCTCCTGTCCCCAGCTGCAGGATGCTCCCACCCTCCCCCCACCGGTCCCCGCCTGAAGCCGTCCCCATCTCCGCTGTAGGGTGATCCCCGCCAGCCCCCACCTGAAGCCGGTGTGGAGCAGTAGTGGTAGGTCACGACAGCGATAGGCAGCGGCAGGGGTAGGCAGTGGCAGCGGTAGACCATTGCAGTGGTAGGCCATGGCAGCGCTCCCATCCCCTCCCCACCGGCTCCCGACAGGCCCCGCCTGAATCCTGGCTCCAGGACGCCTGAAACTGTGCCCCTCCCTTGGCTGCGGGACACTGCCCCCCAGCCCCCGACAGTTCCTACCAGAAGCCATCCCCCTACCCCAGCTGCAGAATGCAACAAAAGACGCAACAAGAAAGAATGGACTGAATACATCTCCTCTTTAACGTTTAAATTGTTATATTTTAAGAGTTGTTCACATTTTAAGCTTTAATGAATCCCTTTTCCACGTGCCGTGCCTGTCAGCTGCACCAGCGAAGTAATACCTGCGTGTTCTACGTCACAACGGGAACCAAATGGGCGGGAATGGCTGTGCCGCTGGAGAGTCGCTAAGAGTAGATGGGGGGGGGGGGGGGTTGAGGGGGGGATGGAGTGAGTGCGTGCGGGGGCAGAGCAAGGGGCAGATTGGGGGGGGAGGTGGGGGCTATGCATGAGTGGTGGAATATTGCAATTGGTGGAGAGGAACCATGCATTGCATTGGGGAACCAGGCCTCCCGTGTGAGAATGGGACCCAATGGGTCACACTTTGTCTAGCATACTTATAAAACTCTCTTCTTGTCCTCTTCCGGTTTGCATTGTTTATAAAATTGCGCAAAAACGGTACCCAATAGCGTTACGATTTTTCGACACCTTACTCGCCATTCTCCTGTGCTGCAAGTGCATCAAGTTTTATTCCAATCGGTGAAATATTACAAAAGTTCTTGGTTTGTCATTCGCCGCTGAGACCACACACCCGCCTACACCGCCACCACACATTCACCTCCCCCGCCTACCACACACTCACCTCCCCCTCCCCCACACACTCCCCTCCCCCGCCTACTACACCCTTTGCCTTTATGAATGATACTTTGCCACACGGTGATCTTCATTTGCATGGCTTCTATTTTCTCAAGGACATCGAAGATGTCACCTCCTTTACCTTGACAAGTTGAGCTGATTCAAATGTTCAAAAATAGATGTCATGTAACACAATTTGACCAGCCAAAAATCATTGTTGAAATGCATTGCTTTCACGTCACCTTGTTCAGTAACAACAGCATCAAAGAGGTGTGGAGAGGAATGAAGACCATCACTGGCTTCAAGGAGAAGAGAAGCCAGCCGTCAGGAGACGTGGACAAGGCCAATGAGTTTAACCTGTTTGATAACAGGTTTGATCTGGTGTCCCCTCCCACCTCTGCAGGTGCAGCCTCTCCCCCACCATCACCTCCACGAGGCAGCCCCCCCAACACCACAGCTGCATCACCTCCTATGCCGGCATCTCCTCAACTGTTCTTCACGGCGGATGAGGTGAGAGCTGAGCTGAGGAGGCTGCGCCCTGGTAAAGCAGCAGGCCTTGATGGTGAATGTCCCAGGCTACTGAAAGACTGTGCGTTCAGCTGGCGGAGCCTCTCCAGACCATTTCAACCTGAGTCTCCAGTAATGGGGGGGGGGGGGGGGGGATGGTACCAGGTCTGTGGAAAACATCATGTCCCATGCCAGTTCCCAAAGCAGGACGGAGATCAAGGACTACAGACTGGTGGCCCTTACATCTCATATCATGAAGACAATGGAGTGGCTACTTCTTCATCTCCTGAGACCACAAGTCCAGCACGCGCTTGACCCAGTACAGTTTGCGTACCAGGAGAACATTGGTGTGGATGACGCAGTCCTCTACATGCTGCACCAGACTTACTCCTTTTTGGACGAACCAGGTGGCTACGTGAGGATTATGTTCTTCGACTTTTCAAGTGCATTCAACACCATCCAACCCTCCGATTTTGAAAAACAAGCTTGAGAAGATGGGGGTTGGTTCCACCTTTACCACCTGGATACACAACTATCTCACGGGACGACCACAGTTTGTTAAGCTTGGGGACTGTGTTTCCGGGACAGTGGTGTGCAATGTTGGAGCCCCACAGGGAATGGTTTTGGCCCCGTTCCTCTTCACCCTGTATACTGCAGACTTTAAATATAAGCCTGACACATGCCACATTCATAAATATTCTGACAACACGGCGATTGTGGCATGTGTAAGGAACGGGCATGAGGAGGGATACAGGGACTTGACCAGTGCTTTCTGTGTCTGGAGTAAAGAGAACTGTCTCATCCTGAATCCTGAATCAAACGGTCTCATCCTGAATACAACCAAGACTAAAGAGATGGTTGTTAACTTTGGCAGGTCCAAGCTCCCCCTTCAGCTGGTTAACACTGCAGGGGTGAACATTGAGGTGGTGCAGACATACAAATATCTGGGAGTGCACCTTGATAACAAACGGGACTGGTCTGTCAACACTGATGCCCTCTACAAAAAAGGACAGAGCAGTCTCTTTTTCCTCAGAAGGCTCAGATCCTTCAATGTGTGCAATGAAATGCTGTAATTCTTTTACCATACTGTTGTTAATCTTCTACGCTGTTGTCTGCTAGGGTAACAACATCACTGATAAAAACAGCAAGAAGCTGGACAAGCTGGTGAAAAGAGCTAGTTCAGTGCTCGGGGGGGGGGGGGGGGGGGGTGGGTAGTGGGGGTGGCTGTTTTGAGAGGTGTACGACGGTACCAACAACCGGCTCCTCTCCCTGCGCTGTTGAACAGAGTGGTTCAGGAGATCCTTCACCTATGCAGCCATTAGATCATATAATATTGACCGTTAAGCTGTATGGGGATGCTTTGTACTTTTAATAGTTACTAGACCAAGTGCAGACCCAACGTTGGGTCTGTTCCCGAACGCGCGTTTTACTGGGGGTGGGGGGGGGGGGGGGGGGTGGGGGGGGGGGGGGAGGTGGGGGGGGGGGCTGCGGTGTCACACTCACACTAACCACCCCCCAAACACAAAAGCCGGGGTGGGGGAAGGGGGGGAGAGGGAGGGGGATGGGGAGGGGGAAGAGAGTGGGGAGGGAGTGGGGAGTGGGAGGAGAGCGGAGAGGGTGGGAAGGGGGGGGAGACGGGTAGGGGGTGGGAGAGGGGGGAGGGGATGTTAGAGGGGCGGGACAGAGGTGGAGAGAGGGGTTGAGGGGAAGGGGAGAGAGGGGTAGGGAGGAGGGGGAGAGAAAGGTGGTGGGGGAGGGAGAGAGGTGGAGGGAGGGGGAAGAGTGGGGAGTGAGGGGGAGAGGGGGTAGGCAGGGATTGGGGCAAGAGAGAGGGGAAGGGGGTGGGGGGGATGGGGGTGAAGAGGGTTGGGGGAGGGGGGGGAGGGGGTGAGAGGAGGAGAGGGGGGTGGGAGGGAGGAGGGAGAGGGGTGAGGAGAGAGGGAGATGGAGATGGGGGGGAGAGAGGGGGGGAGGGGAGGAGGGGGTGAGGGAGGGGTGAGAGAGGGTTTGGGGAGGGGGTGAGAGAGGGGTGGGGGTGGGCAGTGAGAGGGGTGGGGGAGGGGGGGAAGAGGAGGAGGGGGGTGGAGGGAGGGGAGGGGAGGGTAGTAGGGAGAGGGGGAATGGGAGAGAGGGGGGAAAAAAAGTGGGGGGTGGGAGTGTGGAGGGAGGGGTGAGGAGGGGTAGGGGAGAGAGGCGTGGTAGGGGGAGGGGGAGGAGTGGGGAGGGGGGAAGAGGTGGGGAGGGAGGGGGTGAGAACAGATAGAGGTGAAGAGTGGAGAGGGAGAGGGAGGGAGGGGGAGAGAGGGTTGGGGAGGGAGATGGGGAGGGGTGGGGGGTGAGGGATGTGGGAGAGAAGTGGAAGAGTGGGGAGGGAGGGGGGAGGTGTAGGGGGGAGTGGTGGGAGAGAGGGAGGGGGAGGGGGGGACGGGGGAGTGTGGAAGAGGGAGAGGGGGGGGGGGGGGAAGGGGTGGGGGGGAGAGAGGGAGAGGGAGAGAGGGTGGGGGAGGGAGAGAGAGAGGTGGGGAGGGGGAAGGGGTGGGGGAAGGGGGAGAGAAGTGGAAGTGTGGGAGAGGGAGGGGAGGGGGGTCATGGGGGAGTGGTGGGGAAAGAGGAGAGAGGGGTAGGAGGAAAGGGTGGGGGAGAGAAAGTAGGGAGTGGTGGTGGAGGGGGGTGGGGGAGGGGTGGAGGAGGGAGAGGGGTGTGGAGGAGAGGGGGTGGGGAAGGGGGAGAGAGAGTGGAAGTGGGGAGGGAGGGGGAGAGGGGTAGGGGGAGAGAGGGGTGGAAGAGGGACAGAGGGGTAGGGGGAAGGGGGGTGGGGGAGAGGATGGGGTGTGGAGTAGGTGGGGGAGGAGGAGGGAGAGGGGTGAGGAGGGGGGAGGGGTGGGGGAGAGAGGGATGGAGAGGCGGGATTAGAGAGGGGTGGGGGAGGGAGGAGAGCCCCCCCCAGGAGGAGGGGGAGAGGGAGGAGTGAGGTGTGGGGGGAGGGAGGGGGAGGGGAGGGGGAGATGGGGTAGGGGGGACAGAGGGGGAAGAGTGTGGAAGGAGGGGAGAGTGGGGAGGAGGAGGGGGAAGGGGGTGGGGGGAGAGGGAATGGGGGTGGGGGAGAGGAAGGGGGTGGGGAGAGAGGGATGGGGTGGGAGGAGGGGGGAGAGAGTGGTGAGGCGAGATGCGGTGTGAGGAGAGAGTGGGGGAGGGGGGATGAGGGAGGGGGGTGGTGTGGGGGAGCGAGGGAGGGGCGATGCGGGAGGGAGGGGAGGAGGGAGATGGGGTAGGGGGAGGGAGGGGGAAGAGTGTGGAGGGAGGGGGAGAGGGGTGGGGGCTAGAGTGGGGAAAGAGTGGGGAGGTAGATTGGGAGGGGGAGGGGCAGTCCATCTATTCCCCACTCCCTATCACCCCCAATCGTCTTTCTCTATTCCCACACACATGATCACGCACTTCGACACAGGCTGTGGGGGGCGCTGGGGCTGCTGCAAAGGCATATGTAAATGAGATCCATTCCGATTGGACATCTGTGAGGGATGGCATTGTGACATCACACGATGGAATGTTCACCAACAGAAGAAGGGCCTCGACCCTAAACGTCGCCTATCTCCTTCGCCTCTTAGATGCTGCTGCACCCGCTGAGTTTCTCCAGCTTTTTGTGTAACCATCTAAATTCTATGTTTGATTTTTATCAACATTTTGAAATTTTGGGAGCGGGGGAGGATTTTATTTAAAAATGTGTACATAAAAATGTCTAAATGTAATGAGGAGTGCATTAGTGAATGTAAAAGTGTAATGTCTCACAAAATGGAAAGAATCTCAGAATTTGAGTGTGTGGTTTTGGCGGACCATGGAATCAAAGGCCAAAAATATTATCTGAAAATAAATGGAATGTGACATACACCCACAAAAACACACACACACACACACACACACACACACACACACACACACACACAGTTTTAACCCCCCCCCCCCCCCTATACTAGACCAAGTGCAGATCCGTTGTGTCTGGTCCCCGAACGTGCTTCAGACCCAGAAGGGGGGCGAGGGGGGGAGAGGGCAGGGGATGAGAGGGGAGGGGGGAGGGGGGAGGGGGGAGAGGAGAAGGGGGGGGAGGGGAGGGGAGGAGGGGGGGAGGAACTGAACTCACTGTGGAATGAATCCATTAACGGAGCGACTCTGCTGGTGGATTGGAAGTTGTCCCTGCCTTCTCTCTAGCTCAAGGTAAAGATCGACTGTTCCCCTGGTGTATCGGAGCACGGCGAAAAGCAGCGGAAGAGGCAATCTTTGGGCTGAGCCAGCTTGATAGAGCCGAGCCGGGCCCGGGCCCGGGGTGGGGGGGGGAGGAGTGGAGGAAGTTAAATAGGCAGTGGAATGGGCAGCGAAATAAGCCATGTGGCAGCAGCGAAAATCACCAGCAAGGAAAAAAAGGCAGATGTTGTAATAATATTTTTATTAGAAGTAATCCATCATAACAACGGTATAACAACTTTTCAAATACACAACCAACTTATTTCAATAAGTATACGAATGTTACGAGTAATTCTTATAAACTTCTATTTTTTTAGAAAGTAGAAAAATAATAGATTTTAATCAATAAGAATAGTGATTAAATAATAATTTTGATTATATAGAAAGAGAAGAGAGAGAGAGGAAAAAAAATGTATATATTCTTGTTATATGTATTTAATTAAAACAAAGTATTATATATATATATTAAAAAAGAGAGATTATAATATAGTATATCATCTTAATAGTGAATAACAAATTTCAAATAGCGATATCATAGAGACGTATACAAATCAAAAAGAAAAACAGAAAGTTATTTTCATCTGATCCTGCTGGGTACCCATTGAGTTGTGATGCCAGAACAGCTACCCCTTCAAATAAATATTCTGTATATGGAGACCATATCTGTTCAAAGAGTTCGTATTTGTCCATTGGAAATCTGATTCTTTCCAAATGCAACATCTCCAACATTTCCACTGTCCACATTTTAATTGTGGGGGATAATGTTCCCTTCCAAAATTTCAATATTAATTTTTCCTATTATCAAACAGTAATCCAAGAAAATTCTTTGGTTTACTGTTAATATTAGATTTGAATCCGGAAAACTCCTAATATTTATTAATTTTGGATCTGGGTCCAGTTTAATTTTAAGAACTTCAGAGATAACTCTAAAGATTTCTGTCCAATAATAATTAAGTTTCATGCATGTTTACAAAACTATGAGTTAAATTAGCTTCCAAGTTCTGACATTTATCACAAATAGGAGAAATGTTAGAATAAATTCTATTTAATTTCGTTTTTGAATAATGTAATCTGTGTAATACCTTAAATTGTATCAATATATGTCTAGGCATTTAATGAGCAGCGATGTATACATTGTAGGCTTTCTTCCCAAGTTTCCTTCGTTATTAGATAAACCTATTTCATTTTCCCATGTTTGTTGATTATATTTCCGAAGTTGGGATTTCCATGTCAAAATAGTATTATATATATATACGCTATTAATTTTTCTGTATTTGGGTGTTTATTAAACAATTCATCTAATTAATCCTGGTTTTCTATTTTTATAGTCTTGCGTATTTGAGTTAATATAGTTTCTAATTTGTAAATACCTAAAATATGTTATTTGATGCAATCATAGATATCCTGTAACTCTTGAAATGAAAGAAATTTTCTTTCTTGTAAAGGTGTTCTATCCTTTTAATTCCGAAATCATTCCAGTGTTTAAAACCCCTTGTCCAATACAGAGGGCCTAAACAAGGGATTATTCATAATGGCAAGCAAAGTGACATATTATCCTATGTAGGGTCTTAACTATTTGTTTCCAAAAATACGTCTATTGCTATGAATTATAGAGTTGTCACCATACATGTTTTTTTTGTACTTCCCTTGGTGCAAAAGAATCAAACTACATCAAAAGGCAAAACCCCCCCCCCCCCCCCCCCCCCCCCCCCCCCCCCCCCCCCCCCCCCCCCCCCCCCCGCCCCCCCCCCCCCCCCAGTCTTCCTTTTCCATCTTTAGCCAGCTTGGTTCATGATCTAAATTTACCAACCAAAAAATTCATATTCTTAATCTGAACTGCCCATAAAATAATATAAGAAATTTGGTAGTGCTAGTCCACCATTTATTTTAGATTTACATAGATGTTTTTTACTTATTCGATGGTTTTTATAGTCCCAAATAAAACTATTAACCAAAGTATCTATTTTTTTAAAAAACATTTTAGGGAGATATAAAGGGATGGCTTGAAATAAATATAACAATTGTGGTAAAAAAAAATCATTTTTATAGCATTTATTTTCTACCGATCATTGATATAGGTAGTGTTTTCCAATTAAAATATATATTTTTAGTTTATTAATAATTGAGGGTAATTATATTTAAATAGACAGTTATACGATTTAGGCACATTAATTCCTAGATATTTGAGTTTGTCCATGACTATTTTAAGTGGGAATTGTTCTAATATATTTAATTTTATTCCACTATAGGCATAATTTCACTTTTATTCCAATTAATTCTATATCCAGAAAATGTACTATACTTAGTTATAACATTAAATAGATTGGGAATACTAATCTCCGGTTTTGTAATATAAATTAAGATGTTATCTGCGTATAGAGATATTTTATTTGTTGTAGTTTTGGTATTATATCCATATATTTCTGGTAAAAAAGGCAGATGTAAATGAGATCCATTCCGATTGGACATCTGTGACGTTCACCAACATTTAATGGGTGAGAGCTGTTTGATTTTTATTAACATTATGAAATTTTTGGGGGGGGGAGGATTTTATTTAAAAATGTGTACATAAAAATGTCTAAATGTAATGAGGAGTGCATTAGTGAATGTAAAAGTGTAATGTCTCACAAAATGGAAAGAATTTCGGTATTTGAGTGTGTGGTTTTGGGCAGACCATGGAATCAAAGGCCAAAAATGGAGCCAGCTTACGACCACACACACAACAAGGAATGTGACACACACACACTGTTTAAAAAGTATACTAGACCAAAGTGCAGACAGTTGGGTACTGGGTCCACTGAATGTGCTTCAGACTGAGGGGGAGGGGGAGGGGGGAGGAGGTAGGGGGAGGGGAGGGAGGGGGAGTGGGGGATGGGGGGGGGGAAACTGAACTCACTGTGCGAATTAATCCATTAACAGAGCGGCTCTGCCTCTGTGGTGGATTGGAAGTTGTTCCCTACCTCCCTCTGGCTCAAGGCAAGATCGGCTGTTCCCCCGCTGTAACGAAAAGCAGCGGTGGAAGAGTTGATCTTTGTCTTGAGAAGTGTGATAGAAGCCAAGCCTGCCGGGGGGGGGGGGGGGGGGGGGTGTGGGGTGGGGTTAGTGGAGGAGGTGAAATCGGCAGCGGGAATAGGCAGCAAAATAGGGGCGGCAGCAGTGAAAATCACCCAGGGGTAAAAATACAAATTAAATTAAAAAATGGCGGCGTTTTTTTGAGGAAGCGGGTGCAGCAGCTGCCATTATGTGGGTGCCAGCACAAGGCTACAAAATGAGTGGTGTGTGTGGGGGGTTGAAGGATTTTATTTTAAAACGTGTACATAAAAAATGTCTAAATGTAATGAGTAGAGCAATGGGTGATGTATAGTGTAATGTGTAGCAAATGGAATTTCTTGGGGTTTGAAAGTGGGTTTCGGCGAACCATCTGACATTACACCTCACGGCCAACACTGCACCTTGAGTAGAGTTTTAAATAAGTACTAGACAAGTGCAGACCCGTTGGGTTGGACCCAACGTGCTAGTACCGAGGTTCGGGGGAGGGAGGGGGAGGGGGAGGGGGAAGGGGAGGGGGAGGGGAAAGGGACGGGGGGGGGGGAGGGAGGGGGGAGGAGGGGAGTGGGGGGAGGGGGGGAAGGGGAAGGAGGAAATGAAAATCGGAGCGGAAATCGGCAGTTAAAATGTCAAAGAAAATGGCGGCGTTTGGGAATGGAGCGAGCTCTGCAGCTGCAGTTATGGTGCCTGGTCAGTAGGAGGCCACAAAAATGTGTGAGTGTTGCAGGCAGCTGCAGTTCATGGTTGTCTGGCCGTAGGAGGCCCAAAATGAGTGAGTGTTTGCAGCAGCTGAGGGTTATGGTGTGGCCAGCAGGTGGCCCA
Organism: Okamejei kenojei; assembly: GCA_035221665.1. Lineage (NCBI taxonomy): Eukaryota > Metazoa > Chordata > Chondrichthyes > Rajiformes > Rajidae > Okamejei > Okamejei kenojei. The sequence goes on from CM069138.1 coordinate 23,646,451, forward strand.
AATGAGTAAGGGGGGGGGGGGGGGGTGAAGGATATGATGTTAAAAGGTTGTACATAAAAATGTCCTAAATGTAATGAGGTGTGCGTTTGTGAATGTACAGCGTTAATGTTGGAACATGGAAAAATTTGAGGCGTTTGAGGGTCCCGGTTTTGGCGGAAGACAGGGAAATCAAAGGGCCAAAATGTGACAGCCAGCGGCAAACCCGGACGGCGGTCGGCAGACACACACACAGTTTTAAAAGTATATAGAAGAGATAGATAGATAGATAGATGGATAGATGGATAGATGGATAGATAGATAGATAGATAGATAGATAGATAGATAGATAGATAGATAGATAGATAGATAGATAGATAGATAGATGGATAGATAGAAAGATAGATGGATAGATAGAAAGATAGATAGATAGATTTATTGGGTTCTTTTTAAGTATTTATTGCTTTAATGTATTGTCCCTATTTTATGATTGCAGAAAGAGGTAAGAAGGTCTGCAAATGCATGGCGGAGATTGGTTATCGAAGGGGGTGTGAAAAGCTATTGTTAATAATGTAGCCAGGTGTTTGTGCTGCGGTTTGATGAGTTGTTAAAGTGTGAAACCTTGTTTGAATTGTTTGAACAACCTGGGGAAATGTTTCATTATTTTAGTGGTAGAAACATTGTAATGGGGTACTTTGTAATTGGGTTAGGGAACTGTCAATAACTGTATAATGTGATCGATATGTGTGATTGGTTTGTAAGGGGATGCCTCTCCCATGCATAGTCCCTTTTGTTCATCTGCATCACTCCGATTTAACCTTCTGCTTCTCAAATTGCAGATTAAAACTAATCATATTATGATCACTACCTCCAAGTGGTTCCTTTCTCTCGAGTTCTCTTATCAAACAATGGCGACATGGACTTTGGCAAGATGTTTTCTCGTGTGCTCGTCTGGAAGTTGAATTCTGGGTGAGCTTGCTAATTGCAATCAAAATTACCTTGGTGGAAGGAGGAATAGGATCATACTGCATAGAAGTAGACCCTTTGACGCAACATGTCCATGCCCTCCAAGTGCACATCTAAGCTAGCCCCATTTTCTCTTGTTTAACCGATATCCCTCTAAACCGTTCTCATCTACATACCTGTTCAAATATCCTTTAAATGTCATTATAGTGGGTTTTGTGGAGTGTTTTTTTTCAGATGGGAGGTTTGTGCCGTGTTGTGTGCCACATGGATTGATGATGGGTTCATTGTTGTTTGGAATATATATTGATATTAGATGAGAAAGTAGGCAGCATGATTAATAATGGTGCAGATGAAAATTGTTAATATAGTGGACAGTGAAGAAGGTTGGCTGAGGTTACAATGGAATCTAGATCAACCAACATAAGGATGCAAGAGGTGAGGTGATGGATGACCAAAGGGTGGCTAATGTGCCTTTATCAAGAAGGGTATAAAAGAGCCTGGGAACTATAGAGCAGTAAACCTACCATCTGTGGTGGAAGGATTCAGAGGGATGATTACATTTGGAAAGACAGTGGATGATTAGAGATAGTAAATAGAGCTTTGTTTGTGTGAGATCGACATTTGAAGAAGAGTTTTTTTTGAAGAGTTAACCAAGATGATTGAGGGCAGGGCAGAATATCTACATGGACTTTAGCAAGGGCTTTGACAATGTCACACGTGGTAAACTGGTCTGGAAGGTTAGATTGCATGGGATCCATGAGGAGCTAGCTAATTGGATACATAATTGGCCAGAGAAAGTGATGACGGAAGGTTATTTTTCAAACTGGAAGCTGTATCTAATGGAGGATCACTGGGATTAATGTTGAGCATATTGTTTGCCGTGTATTTCGGCGATTTGCATGAGAATGTACAAGGCATTGTTAACAACTTTGCAAATGTCACAAAAGGGGTGGTATTGTCAGCAGTGAAGAAGGTTATCAATGTTTACAGTGGGACTTGATCATATAGGTAAGTGGATCACCTGGGAAAATGGCAAATGACAATCAATTCAGAAATGCGCAAGATGAAAGAGGTGTCACATGTAGATAGGACGGTGAAGAAAACCGTTAACATGCTGGCCTTCATCAGGGGCCACTGTGTACAGGAGTCAGCAAGTTATTTGTCATTCAGGTGGGAAGATCACAAAGAAGATATGTAAGAATGTCGTCAGGACTTGCAGGACTGAGTTACAGAAAGAGATTGGACAGGCTCGGACTTTATTCCTTGGAATGTAGGAGACAGAGGGGTTTATATTATAGAACTGTATAAATCACAAGATGCATAAATAGGATGAATGTACATAGTTGGGGAATCAAGAACTAGAGGCATAGGTTTAAGGTGAGAGGGAAAAGTTTTAAAAGGGACCTGAGGGGCAATGTCTTCATGCAGATTGGGGTGGGTACATGGATCAAGCTGCCAGACAAAGTAGATCCAGTTGAAAAGCAGTGTTTGGAGGGATTCTTCCTCATTGCCATCCTGGTTCCTGACCACTGGGGGCTCTTACTTGAACTTCTCACAATAGCAAAACCTTTCCCCTCCATCATTGAAATTGTGAAGCTGATCTCAAAAGGCTACATGGCAATAGAAGGCACTCTTCCAGCCACTGGAGAGTGCACCAGGAAACTACTACATGAGATATGATGGTGGTGACCACAGAAACCACATTACCCAGGTTTCTTAAAACATTCCCTCTACCCAGCACTGTTGTGGGAACAAAGCCAATGCGTGCCATCATACACAAGCTTGTCCAATCACAGATGTTGCCATTTATAAATTTATGATCCCACTAGCTCGTCTGGTCTTCCCTAAAAGTTTATATTACAGTAAATTTGGGAAATATCATGCTACTTTGAAATTAGAAAACCATACGTAGAGAAGGGAGACCAATAAGAACTCACGAACCACTTAAGTATGGAAAAGAAATATATAAATCTGAATAAATTAAGTCATTCACCCTTCATTCACCCCTCTAATTTCATTCACCCCAAAATAATTTAATTCGCCCTTGAGTGAACCATTCACCGGTTTAAGAAGCACTGCTCTAAGGTAATTTGTGCATTTTTATGCTGAATATTTTGTGCTGAACATTGCCAAAATGTCCCTTGTTTTGTAACCAACGAGTTACCCATTGACAACACATGTAGTGGGAGTCAATTATGGATCGACCTTTTTGTTTCTGTGCCGGGACATCCTGTACAAACCCTCTCTCGGTGGCAAAATCTCCCCAGTAGACATCCAGAGAGAACATGTAGCTTTATTACCGGCTTTGTTACTCTCTGCCCTTTCCGGTCCTCATCCGATCTTGTATAACTGGGGTTCCTTTTATATTCATCAAAATCATGACCAAGTTTAACTTTACTCGGTTGTGGACGCCACTGCCAATTCTGGGATCCTCCCTGTAGATTCCATCTCCGTCCCTCTATTGTGCCAGTTTCTAAGGAATTTAGTCCGAAATTCTCCGAACTAATACTGATACAGATATCAGTATTAGTTCCCTGGATACTTTTGCATATTCTCATCAGTGATGGAAATGGGGAGGTGCGGGGGGGGGGGGAGGTACGCAGGGGGACGCCGTTCCCCTAGTTTTCAGTTTCCAGTTTCCATCCTGTGCGTGAATTTGCAGCTTTATCCTGCGCTACTTAATCCAAGGGCGAGCGAATGAGCGGACAGACAGACGAAAGCAACGATCATAGAGCGGAATAGATGACATTTCGGGCCGAGACCCTTCAGACTGAGTCAGGGGAAAGAGGAACAAGAGATATAGACGGTACTAAGGAGAAACGAATGGAAGATATGCCTATATCTCCCGTTTCCCTTTCTCTTGACTGTCAGTCTGAAGAAGGGTCTCGACCTGAAATGTCACCTAATCCGCTCTATGATCGTTGCTTCCGTCCGTCTGTCCGCGCGTTTGCTCGTTCTTGGTGCTGGCACATCTCCCAGCAGACTCCGCCACACACACACACACGCACACGCGCACACACACGCACACGCACACACACACGCACACACGCACACGCACACACACACGCACACGCACACACACACGCACACACGCACACACACGCACACGCACGCACACGCGCACACATGCACGTGCACACGCACACGCGCACGCACGCACGCATGCACACACACACACACGCGCACGCGCACGCGCACACGCACACGCGCACACACACACACACACACACACACACACACACACACACACACACACACACACACACACACACACACACACGCACACACAGAAACACACACACAGGATGTCCGGCAGATCGGTGCGGGTCGAGACCAGGAGCAAGGCGGAGGATGACATCAAACGGGTCATGGCAGCTATTGAAAAAGTACGGAAATGGTAAGGGGGAAATAAAATGGTAAGGGGGAAATAAAATGCTTTGTGTGCCTTCGGGGGGGTGGGGGGGGGGGGGGGGGGGGGATGCAGGGCCGGCCTTAAGCGCCTAAGGGGGCCCCGCGCCAGAGTAATCTACTCTCGGCTCAGGTAGATCTACCCCGGATGGGGGGGGGGGGGAGATGGGTGGAGAGAGACTAGAGCGGTGGAGGGGGAAGAAGGGGATAGACAGGGAGGGGGTGTGGGGGTGGATGGAGAAGGGGGAGGTGGGTCCTTCCCTCACGGTCCCGGGGCAGCGCTCCTGCCCTTGCAGTCACCGTGCTTCACGCACACAGCCCCGGCTCCAGCCTTCTCTCTCCCCGGGGAGACGCGGTGAACAACACAGGGAGAGCCGGGTCGGGGGTCTTTACCATTCGCTTTCTTTACTTTAAAGGCAGGCAAGTGTAGGGTACGATCTTTACATAGACAAGGATGGGTAACTGAAATTCGCTGCCAGGGTTAGTAGTGGTAACAGATACCGCAGTGTATATAATGTCTTTAGATAGGCACAAGAATATGTCCGAGAGGGCGAGAGAGAGGGGGGAGATAGAGAGAGAGAGAGAAAGAGAGAGTGGGGGGGGGGGGGGGGGGCAGGGGGGGGGCAGAGAGCGGGACAGAGAGAGAGGGACAGAGAGAGAGAGGGACAGGGAGAGAGAGGGGGGAGGAGGTGGGATAGGGGGAGAGGAGAGAGAGGGGGTGAGGGGAGAGTGAAAGAGAGGGGGGAGAGAGAGGGAGGGGAAGAAAGAGAGGGGAGAGAGAGAGAGAGAGAGGGCGAGGTAAAAGAGAGAGGGGAAGAGAGAGAGAGAGAGGGAGGGAGAGAGAGAAGGGTAGGGGAGAGAGGGAGGGGGGAGAGAGATAGAGAGAGCTTCCATGTCCCTCTGTCGTCTGCTTCCACAACTTCCCCTCCCTCACAATAAAGACGTCTTCCTCTTTCAGTGAGCAATGACCAACCTGTGTTACAGCCGCCAACATGTGTTGGATGTGGTGGCAGCTTATCATCGTGGAGGTGAGCAAGGCCTTCGATCGGGAATCGATGACAAAAACAAACAGATGAGCAACATGCATGTTCGGATTGCGGTGATGGGGGAGTCCGGAATGGGCAAGTCAACCCTGATCAACGCCCTGCTCGAGTTGGATGATGGAGAGGCTGCCCCAACCGGGTTTAACGAGACCACCACCGACATAACACCTTACTCCCACCCCAGCCTTCCTAACGTCCACTACTATGACTTTCCCGGGCTCAACACGCCCAACTTCCCAGGGAAAGAGTTCACAAAGAAAACTAAATTTTCCGAGTATGATCTGGGCATCATTGTGATTGAGCGGTAGACGGAGAATGACCAGTTACGCGCTGAATAAGGCGGGCAAACCCTTCTATGTGGTGCGCTCCAAGATTAAATTTTATTTTTTTCATTTCACAGTCACTAAAACAAGTGGTATTATAACTATGTACTTTTCAGAGGTGATCAACACATTTTGTTTGTTACTTGTAGGCTTACATGTATGCAATTTTATATTAAAATGTACCTTAGATCTGTTTGGTCCATTAACTCGCAGGCACTTTTTAAGCGCACATTTTGATTCCTTGTCGGGAGATAAGCGCAGCAACGCCGGTTCCGATGCCGGGTGCCGTTTTACCGGCAGCAGTTAAAATAGCGCGCTAATTTTCCCCACTAGCTCCATTGACAAAAGGCAGGCCAACTGGAATTTGCTTCAGAATGAGCCTGGTCCATCTGTTTATTTCCAGCGGTATCAATTATGTAGTACCTCACCAGCTCCAGCAAGATATGATGCAAGTGACTGCAAACAAATATGAGACACCTGTTTAATGTGCATTACTGAAAGTGCCTATGGTGACCCAGGTTCTGGGCACCCATGAGTCCTTCCTTGACGGGACAGGAGGTTCGGTGTTAACACGTCCTCCAACTGTTGGCTGCAGCAATTACTGTATTTGGCACTATGGTCCAAGGGACAATCATTCCTCAAACTCACAACAGATATGTTGGGTATTTTATGCAATGCATTTTTCAGGAAATTGCATCAGGGAATATCGCCATCAGGCCAACACGAAACCAAAAATTTGCTGCTCTATGTAGGGCAACTAATGTACAAACGCCTGAAATATTGTTTGGAACGGACATTGCCATGAAAATTCGTGAAATTCATGATGAGGCCAAAGCAATTGGCTTAATGTAGTCAAGCATTTCGAGGCCATCTATTCACAACCCTGGGTTAATACTGAAGGTCAGATCCAGGTGCTGGGCTCAGCAGGGGCAGGCCAGTGGGGCAACGAGGGTACCCACTGAGACAGACCAGCTACAATCCCAATATGAGCAGACAACAGCTTTACAGGTCAACTGTAGAGGTACAGGGACTTTTCTTAATGATAAAGTTCTGGTGGCCAATCTCCTATTGGAGGTTGATTACAAATGTTTTCTAATGAATGGTGCTGTATAATGTATGATATGTTTATACTAAATACTGTCTCACGTCTCCCATTGAGTTTATCTCAGGGATCGATCCACCTCAACAGCACAAGCCTAATACAATGTGGCTGTTTTCTGCTCAAGAGCCTGAACAGATAGATAATAGTAAGATTAAACGAGAACTCACCTGTTCGAAGTTTGATCGTTATTTTACGAGGAGTTACGATGAGGGATTACGTGAAGAAGAGCCCGCCTCACGCTGGTAACGGCATACTTCAAAGCAACGGCATGAAAAACACAGAACACCAAAGCCGGAGTAACATAGTAAGGCTCATAAAAAGACTTAGAACCACCATTTGATCATTTATTTTACGAGGGTGGGAGCGGAGGGCACGTAATCCCATCATCGTAACTCCTCGTAAAATAACGATCAAACTTCGAACAGGTGAGTTCTCGTTTAATCTTACTATTTTACTTCGGAGTCACGTGAGGACTACGTGAAGAGTTTTAAAGCTTTCTGTGTTTTTCATGTCGTAGAATTAATCCGTACGACAGTCCGGTAAGTAAACACATACATGAGAAAGCACACAAATGTTAGATCTTTTTTCATAATTAAGTTTTTTAAATGGCTGAAAAACCATATAATACCCTCCTTATATTTGAGGGAAAAAATGATTACAAGTGACAAAAGATATCAGTGAATACACAACTGATTATAGCAATTAATAGCAAACAAAGCAGGTGATTATAGTGCTCCCAACACCGCGTGTCCAAAGCTTGTCATAGTGTGAACAGGTTTGTTGTAGAACTTTGAAAAAGTTTCTTCTTTACTCCACCCTGCGATTTTTAAAAATTATGCTCGAGAGGTACGTCCCGCCCTTCGCCGCGGACGTAGCTGCCGCCCTGGTGGAGTGAGATTTGAAGACATCAGTGTCTACTCCCCGCTAAAACCAACACCCTGTTTCAACCATTTTGAGATAGTTTTGAACTGAAGCTTTTGTGTGTGGCTTTTTGTGCGTAAGCAGCAATGTCTTTTCGTTTCTCGAAAAGTGTCCGTCACTTATACATTGGTTCAAATGTCTAACCACACACAAAGCAAGCTCAATATGAAAAGCTTGAAAGGTTACCTTTGTTCCAGATCTCCCTGGTCTACTTTTGTTTGATCAGATCGTAAACATAGAATACAACGTTATCTGTAGTCACATGCATACAGTCTAAACGCAACATTTGTAAAGTTTGCACTCTTTGGGCTGAGACCAGTGACATTAACATGACCCATTTTCAATGTTAACCTATCCAATGAAAACCCTTCAATTGGCGTCCATTCTCTAAGTAGAGCAAGTACTATGCTCACATCCCAAATCTCTGGTATATCTAGGTTTTTTTGGCGGATTCATGTGAAAAATTCCTTTCATGAATCGTGATATTAATGGATGCGACCCAATTGATTTCTCACCAGTCATAAGTCCTAAATAGGACGACAAGGCACTGCGTGCAGTGTTAAGGCACTGTAACTTAAATTTGGCCAAAGCGCAAATTGGCAAGGAATTCCAAAACATGAGTAACATTCACATAATCATCAGAAATATTTTGACTGTGTGCAAAATTCTTCCCATTTCTTAATATGTGTCATATATTGTTTCTGTGTGCTATCTCGCCATGATGCGCCAATAACTGTCAAGTTTGGTCCGACAATCCCAGTTCCTGTAGTGGTCTGGTCAAAACCTGCAGATTAAACAAATTCATATATGCATATAATGGGTAATCTTTATTTGTTACTGGATTAGTCAAGATATCACTACAGTTAAGAATCTGCATATACGGTTCTTTAATCATATTCAGCATAACTGGGAACCAAGGTTGAGTTGGCCAATTTGGCACTACCAACAATCCCGGAAGCTGAATCTTGCTCTATTTTCTTCAAGAATCTCTGGATCAGAGCAAATGGTGGAAAAAAAGCATAAAAGTCAACTTTTTCCCCAGTGTAATAAAAATGGCATCTACTGCAACTGCGTCGGATCGTGTTCCCAAGACACATAATGAGGCAAGTGATGATTAAGCCTGGATGCAAACAAAAATCAAATTCTGGCAACCCAAATCGTCGAACCAATATTCGTAAATATATGCGGTTAAATATCAATTCCGGATTTATCTTTAAAAATCCTGGACCTTTCATACTGCTAACACATTGTCTTTACCCCGGAGTATAGCTACTCGCAATCATATCTGCCGACCAATACACCATTGCCATATCTCAATTGACCAAACAATCACATGATAACTGATCAACTCTCCCCATGTGATTAAATGTAAACCACACAGTTTTAATTGTGTAATTGACTTAACACATGCAGACCTTGTTTTAGCACAACAATATGCTTTAAGCCCATAAAAGGCCCCCAATAACTCCAAATATTTAATACCATACTCTTGGAGAAACACATTTGTTCTTCAGTTTTCCATCTACCTCCACAACTGGAGGATAAATCTGTGCCCCCCATCCTGAGAGCGACTAGCATCTGTAGTAAAACCATTTCAGGCTGTTTGATCATAATATTTATTATCAGCTTGTGGGACATTTTCCTTTTTTACTCACCATTGTAAATTCCAATACAGCTTCTTTTGTTTAAATTACATAGCCCTGTCAAAAGGCCTGCCTTCTTCTTTGAGAGCTTATAGCTTGTACCTGAATTCGAATATTATTCAATAATGTAATGAAAACCAAATTCTACTGCAGGAAAATGCTGCAACAGTTCACCAATGGTTGTCACATTTCTCGGATGGAGGATAAGGTTTTTGAATGAGATAACCGACAAATTACACAAAATATCATCGACTTTAAACTGTTGGGTAAAGTATTAACATAGGTCAACTGAGTTTATTACAAACCCCAAAAGTAAATTGTTTGTGCTGGCTGCAGCTGGGGCATTATAGATGAATTAAGAAACCTTAGCTTACCACACAAAGCTTTAGAAACTGAAACTGAGTCCTCAGCTACGTCCTGATAATCACTAATTGACCAGAATGTCATTGAGATAAGCCATAATGGATGTCATTTGTGCTCTAATTGGCTAGAACTGTTTCACATTTCGTAAAGATAAAAAGCTGACTCCGTCCATTTGGCAAAGCTTAACTGCCATAATTGTCACAACCAATTAAAATTTAAGTACTACGAAACCTGATGCATATTACAGAAATAATAGGCGTCTTTTCATCAATCTTAGCATATAACAACCTCTTGAAATTAAATATTTTGCAAGTAGTTTCATGACCTCCTTTTGAACATTTTGATTTCTACAAACTTATTTTAGACCTGTAAGGTCCAGAATCTTCTGCAACCAACATCTGTAATCGCCTTCTAAACATTAAAGACAAATTATGCTTGTGTTCAAAATCTTTTCCATTTGTTTTTTTTTTTTTTAACCTGGGGGGGGGGGGTGTTTTTTAAATTTTTTTTTTTTTTTTTTTTTTTTTTTTTTACCTCATTCCAGATAATAGCAATGTGAACATAATCTCTGCTTTTTCAATTGCAGAAAAACCACGAAACATAAGCAGTTTATTCTGTACAGGAGGATTAACCTCTTTTTTTTAAAGTAATAGTAGTTAATGAAACTGCTCGAATATACTGTCAAAAAATAAATAGTAAGCCAGTCCTTAATAAACTTTTTGTAATCTTCCCTTCTAACTGGAGAATTAATCCGCAGTTTCCTTTAAGCAGGGAAACATGTCCTTTAATTCCTCTTGCATATGAGCGTGGTGGTCTCCTAATCCCCTGAATTCGGGTAAGTATTTGGTTGTGCAATACAATAAAACTTCCTTGACATATTTCTGCCTCTATTTGCAATATCAAATCCCCTTCTGGCGAAAATACCTTTCGTCCCAAAGACGAAGGTTTCAGGCACTAAAATATTTAGCTTTTCATCCAATTTCAATAAGTTAGGAAGATTATTCAAACAGATAACCAGAGCTTAAACACCACTTGCTCGACAACAGGTATGCATACCTTGGGTGAAAATTGGCCAAATAGCCATTTATTTTATACAAAATTTCATAGAAAAATTGCAACAATAGCGTCTTTATTTTAGTTTCCCTTCATCCGGCCCAAAAGCCATAATAGCAGCAGATAATTTGTGAGAATTTTAAACCTCACTATTTGACCTCACTATTTGGAGTCATGAATGCCCATAATTTTAACGAATAAACCGTAGGCTCTTCCAATGAGGCACAATTTCCTGTGCTGTCAATTTTTAATATTTCAATCATCACAGAATCTGAAGTTTGGTGAATACCATATACATAATGTAGGTAGCTAGGTTTTTCCCATAGCCCTTTACCACATCCTTAGATATAGCAAAACTTTTGCTATATCAAGCACACCAGGCCTCAACTTTTATTTTTATTTTATTTGTAGTGTGCTTCATAATTCACATCACCACTTGCAGGTCTGTCTTTGCTGCCTGATCCACTTGGAATTATATCCAAAGAGACTTCCCTCCACCCTATCCCAGGGTCAGAGTTTTTTAATTTTTTCAATTTGCCATAGCCATATTTTGTATATCAAGCCCCTCAGGTCTGTTTTTTGGGGAACTGTTTGGACTGTGACCCTGGTCTTTATACATTCAACCCCTCAGGTCATTTTTTGGGAACTGTTTGGGTACTGTGACCCTAGTCTCTTTTTATATTATGGAGTACTTTTTCTCCATATCGCGAATTTTATTAACTTATTTTAAAAATACAGTCTTTCTGACTTAAAAATATCCTGCCAAAATTTGTGGAGCATTAAAACCTTTCTACTTAACTGTATTAAACGGTACCCTAGTATCGGAAACTCGCCCCTAATTAATCTCTCTGTCCCGATCGCTGGGTATTCGCCCTGGGACGTTCTTTTTATAACTGCACCCCGTATTTTAACCAGAGTAATAGTCTGTTAATTTAAACTTTTAGTTTAGTTTTTATAAACCTTTAAAATCCTGGTTTCCACCAGGCACGGAGTTTTCTAGTCCTAAAAAAGTTTTTCAACAGCACTTACCTGCCGGTTCCGAACCTACCGCTGTCGAGGAGCTGTCTGTGCAGCTCCTGCTTCTGCCGTCAGCGTCGACGTAATGACGTTACCAGCGTGAGGCGGGCTCTTCTTCACGTAGTCACTCACGTGACTCCGAAGTAAAATGGTGATTGATAAAGCCATTAATCATCCTCCAGAATTGTGTCTAATATTTCCCCAGATCTCAAAAAGATGGGTGTTTTAGAGTAATTCTCGTCCTCAATCACTTAAATTCGTTACTGCTATGCACCTGCTATCACAGGGCTGTTATGTGGCAACTATTGGTTTGCAAGATGTGTATTATTCACTGTCAATTCATGCTCATTATTGCAGGTACTTGAAATTTAATTGGATGGCACAGCTGTGGCAATACAAAGCATTGACTCCTGGATTAAATTCAGCACCCAGGCTATTTATTAATTTGTTAAAACCCTGTGCTGGTGCTATTCAGCCCATCATCAAATTGTAATTGCTTATTTAGCTGATATCTTAATTATCAGCGACACTAATGAGTCAGCTGAAGAATCAGTGCTTGAGTCATTAGGGGTTGCTCCATCCAACTAAGGGACTATGAGTATTTGGGGTTTCTTATTAATTCCGTTGCTATAACAGTAATATTACCAACAGCCAAGGTTGTCAATGATGATGATGTCTGTACTTGCCTCCCACAAAACTTTATCCCTCCATCTGAGAAGAAGCTACATGGTAAATGGGGAGCAGGTTCCTGCAGTACATTCGGGCCTTTGCATTATCAACATTTGCACAGAGCATGAGAACTAGCACTAAAATCGAATGCAGGCCATTTTCATCGGGTTATCCAGTTACCAACCACAGCTCTCGCAGAATTGCAGTGGTGCATTGTTAATGTTAATCTAGCTACCAATAATACTAGACACTTTCCTAATCTTCCAGACTGATGTCAGCGCTCTCGGATGGGGGGCTACGGACACCGAGTCTACCTGTGGGGGTAGCTGGCATGAACAAGAAGGGTTTGATTCGCTTCGCCACACACACGGGAAAAATTCTTTCGCATTATTGGGGGATTTTTATGGGTAAAGGCATATTGCTCCTCAATGAAGGATTTACACATTCAACTCCAGATTGATAACACCACAGCAGTGGCATATATTAATCATATGGGAGGAGCACGATCAGTATCATGTGTTAACTGGGGTACCGTCATGTGGCATTGGTGTATGTCAAGGCATATCTGCTTTTCAGCCATTTATTCACCCACCTATAGCTAATGTGGTGGCCGACCATAGGTCAGCGTACGTTTCAATGCCAATATAGAGGTGGATGTTGAATTTAACTTACTTTGTCACACAATTGTCACTCAGATTTGGGTTGCCAGCCATTGATCTGTTCCATCCAGATTACATCACCAGTTGCCTAAATATGTTTCATGGGAGCCAGATCCAGGTGCAGTTTGCCGTGGATGCAGTCTCGTTACATTGGGGCACTAAAATTTTATGCAATTCCCTCCATTTTTTCATCCTGAATGTCTCACCACAATAGAGCGAGACTCCGCACAGGTGTTTTGGTGGTCCCAGATTGGCCAACACAACCATGGTTCCCCTTAGTGTTTTCAATGATGGTTCAGTCATTCATGATGATTCCAGCTTGCAGTAATTTCTTGGTGCATCCGGTTACATGAGAAAGTCACCCCTTTACATGGACCGTAATTAATCGTTGGTCTGCAGGTTCTGAACCAGACATTTCCAAGGACTTGGATTGTCAAACAGGGCCATGGTGGTTCTCACTGCAGGCTGGCGAAATAGCACTCAAAAAACAATATATGGTTCACATAAGAAATGGGAACTGTTTTTCTGTGTACAATCCTACTATGTTCTTATCATAATGCAAGCATATGTGATGTGTTGGAGTTCCTTGCTAAGTTGCATTTTGATGAGCACCTGCGTTATAGTGACATTACCAGCGCTCGGCGTGAGTGTGTTGTCCTCTTATTGCGGGCAGTCTTCAGAAACAACATCCTACCGGGTCTCATCCGTTAGTATCCCAATTTATGAGGAATTTTAATAAAACCCTCCAAAACCTCGCATAATACAGAACATCTGGGACAACACTCTGTTCTCACAATGCTTTCGGCAATGGGCTCCATTACTTCATTATTTACGCAGAGATTAACTCTTGCTGTGGTTAATGCTAATAGTGCTGGTTTCAGCACAACGTGTACAAACATTACAATTCTTAGAATACCTTGTATGCCATTTGTCTTATCAATGACATTAACTTCTATGTTTATGATTTAATCAAACAAAGCAGGCCCGGTCTGGCTGGAATCTAGGTGACGTTTAAAGCCTATCTTGTTGACCAAATGTTATATGTAGTTACGCCATATAACTTAAGCCAATATATTAAGGTAACAAGGAGTCTCAGAGGTTCTGAGACAGGACTGCTCATTAGTCACAAAAAAACATATAAAGAGTGTCAGCACAAACTATTTCTACATGGTTGAAACAGGTTCTCAATTATGCTGGAGTCGACATTCCTGTCTGTGTCTTTCACTCCACCAGGGCGGCATCGATCTCCGCGACGAAGGCTTAGGACGTGCCGCTAGACCAAATCTTCGAGGCCGCAGGATGGTCTCGAGAAGCAACATTTTCTCAATTTTCTGACAAACCTGTACAGACCGTGCCATGGGTTGGGCATGCTGTTTTGGGTCCATTTAATTCATTTGCTTTGTTTTCTATCATTGTTTGTAATTTGCCCTGAGACAGAGGGGTTATTCCTGTGTTTATTATTGTTAACAATAGTTATTGAGTAATTCGAAGCAATGTTCAATATATTATTTATACCCTACTGCGTCAACCGAAGCAGATTGTCGTATGGTGTGCATCTACGGCATGAAAATACAGAGCTTTGAAATCTTCACGTAGTCACTCACGTGACTCCGAAGTAAAATAGTAAGATTAAACGAGAACTTGCCAGTTCGAAGTTTGATCCTTATTTTATGAGGAGTGACGTTGAGGGAATACGTGCCCTCCGCTCCCACCCTCATAATCTAAGAGATCATCTGGTAGTTCTAGTCTTCTACAAGCTTTACTATATTACTTCGGCTATTTGTTTTCTGTGTTTTCATGCCTCTGCTTTGAAGTATGACACGCATGCGCCTGGCGGGGCTTCTTCACGTAATCCCTCAACGTCACTCCTCATAAAATAAGGATCAAACTTCGAACTGGTAAGTTCTCATTTAATCTTACTATTTTAAGGTACAAAGAGTCCGCACGACCAGAAAAACTTTTTGTATTTCGGTCTGTGGAGTGGGATTGTGGAACAGTTTGAATGTGGAGTTAAAGCAATGTCCAAACATGAACCAGTTCAAAATGACATACAAAAAACTTTTTTTCACAAGGTACAGGGATGAAGGGGGTGGTTGACAAACAGGGGTTAATGTTTATTTATTTATTTTATTTATTATTTATTTATGTTTTTTGGTTACTTCATACATATTACTTGTATGTGTTTATCAGTTGTATGTATATATGTCTATGCATCTCTAAAAATTGTCTGGGTACGTCTATGGTTAAATTGTATCTCAAATGAATAAGTAGCTATTGTAGATTATATATGGTATATTATGTTACATATTACATTACTATTGATACATTATCATTATTATTATAAGCAATGTTATTAATAATGGTGATAATTATTATAATTAATTAATTAATTATTAAATATGGAAGAAGGGTTTAGGGAGAAGGGGTTAGATTAAATAAGTTATTCTTCTTCTCACTCCTTTTTGAGCTTGTAAAGAAAAAGTGTTGGACATTTAAATTTTGCTTTATACTTTTCATTGCTTTGCAAATATTGCCTGGAATGTCCAATTGTTTGACTATTTCGATTTTGTTGTTGTTATTTATTCCTATTTATGTCTTTACTTGTTCGGAACAAATAAACAAACAAACAAACAAATAAATAAATAAATAAAGTATCCAGAGAACCGGCTTCCACCGCCTTTTGAGGCAGAAAATTGCTCTGTGTGAAAAGGTGCTTCCTCATCTCCGTTCTAAATGGCTTACCCTTTATTCTTCAACTGTGGTCCCTGATTCTGGACTCCTCCAACATCGGGAACATTTTTCCTGCCTCTAGCATGTCCAAACCCTTAATAATCTTATATTTTTCTTTAAGATCCCCTCTCATCCTTCTAAATTCCAGAGTATACAAGCCCAGCCGCTCCATTCTCTCAGCATATGACAGTCCCGCTATCCCTGGAATTAACCTTGTGAACCTACGCTGCACTCCCTCGATAGCAAAAATGTCCTTCCTCAAATTTGGAGACCAAAACTGCACACAATACTCCATTAGGAGGACGGAAGTGGAACTCAAAGCAGGCAGTACACAAAGCATAAACAGCTCAGAGGCATACAGACATTGTTGGTAGGGTGCAGCAAGGTAAAGGAAGCTTAGGATAGTAGTGTGGAGTAAGGCAGGCCCAACAAAGTGGAGGAAATTGGTTGTGGAGCAGGTACGCGTCAGGAGGAAGCAATGATATGTATAATGGCAGCAGCTCAGGTTAAGCAGGAACAATGGATGATTTGGGAAAGTGTAGAAAAGAGGAGGTTTAGCTGGAGGGATCTGTGGTGCATAACCATATAACCATATAACAATTACAGCACGGAAACAGGCCCTCTCGGCCCTTCCAGTCCGTGCCGACCATTTGTTTTCCCCTAATCCCATCTACCTGCACTCAGACCATACCCCTCCATTCCCTTCCCGTCCATATACCTATCCACTTTACTTTTAAATGTTAAAATCGATCCTGCCTCCACCACTTCTGCTGGAAGCTCATTCCACACAGCCACCACCCTCTGAGTAAAGAAGTTCCCCCTCACGTTACCCCTAAACTTCTGTCCCTTAATTCTCATGTCATGCACTCTTGTTTGAATCTTCCCTACCCTCAATGGGAAAAGGCTTATCCACGTCAACTCTGACTATCCCTTTCATCATTTAAAGTCTCAATCAAGTCCCCCCTTAACCTTCTGCGCTCAAAAGAATAAAGACCTAACTTGTTCAACCTTTCTCTGTAACATAGTTGCTGGGACCCAGGCAACATTCCTAGTAAACTCTCCTCTGTACACTCTCTATTTTGTTGACATCCTTCCTATAATTAGGCGACCAAAATTGTACACCCATACTACTCCCAGAATTGGGTCTTACCAATGCTTTGTACAATTTTTAACATTACTTCCCTACTCCAATATATTCAATGCTCTGATTTATAAAGGGCCAGCACACCAAAGGCTTTCTTTATCACGACTATCTACATGCGATTCCACCTTCAGGGAACTATGCACAGATATTCCTAGATCTCTCTATTCCACAGCATTCCTCAATTCCCTACCATTTACCATGTACGTCCTATTTTGATTTGTCCTGCCAAGATGTACACTTCACACTTATCAGCATTAAAACTCCATCTGCCATCTTTCAGCCCACTTTTCCAAATGGCCAAATCTCTCTGTAGACTTTGAAAATCTACTTCATTATCCAAACACCACCTATCTTAGTAATAACCTGCATGCAATAATTACTTATCCAATTTTCCACCCCGATCATCCAATCATTGATGTACATGACAAAAACAGTGGACCCAAACAGATCCCTGAGGCACCCCATTGGTCACCAGCTTCCAACCTGACAAACAGCCATCCACCATTACTCTCTGACATCACCCATTCAGCCACTGTTGAATCCATCTTGCTACTCCGCCATTAACACAAATCCAAAGATTGAACCTTCTTAACCAACCTTCCATGGGGAACCTTGTCAAAGGCCTTACTGAAATCGATATAGACAACATCCATTGCTTTACCCTCATCAATTTTCCTAGTAACCGCTTCAAAAAATTCAAGAAGATTTGTCAAACATGACCTTTCAGGCACAAATCCATGTTGACTGTTTCTGATCTGACCCTGTTTATCAAGATGCTTATATATATTATCTCTAAGTATCCCTAAGTAACAAAATGCGCAGTACGCCAATCCTCCGGCACTATTCCCGTTTCTAATGACATTTGAAATATTTCTGTCATAGCTCCTGCTATTTCTACACTAACTTCCCTCAATGTCCTAGGGAATATCCTGTCATGACCTGGAGACTTATCCACTTTTATATTTTTCAAAAGTGTCAGTACTTCCTCCTCTTTGAATCTCATAGTTTCAATAGCTACTCTAGTTTTTTCCCTTACCTCACAGAGTTCAATATCCTTCTCCTTGGTGAATACTGAAGAAAAGAAATATTGTTCAATATATCTCCCCCCCCATCTCTTTTGGCTCTGTGAGATAGCTGTCCATTCTGGCTCTCTAATGGTCCAATCCCTCGTTATCCTTTTGCTATTAATATAGCTGTAGAAACCCTTTGGATTTACTTTCACTTTCTGCCAAAGCAACCTCATATCTCTTTTAGCCTTCCTAATTTCTTTCTTAAGATTCTTTTTACATTCTTTATACTCCTCTAGCACCCTCATTTACTCCATGCCTCCTATAATTATTGTAGATACTCTCTTTTTTCGAAACATGTGTCCAATTTCCCTTGAAAACCATGGCTTTTTCCAACTTTTTACCATTTCATTTCAACCTAACAGAGACATAAAGATTCTGTACTCTTACAATTTCCCCTTTAAATGTCCTCCATTTCTCTTCTACATCCTTCCCATAAAACAAAGTGTCCCAATTCACTCCTTTTAAATCCTTACGCATTCCCTCAAAGTTATCCTTTCTCCCATCAAAAATCTCCACCCTGGGTCCAGTTCTGACTCTCCATAATTATATTGAAACTAATGGTATTGTGATCACTGGTCCCAAAGTGCTCACCAACGCATACCTCCGTCACCTGACCTGCCTCATTTCCTAACAGGAAATGAGGCATAGCGATGGGGCATAGCGATGGGCCAAGTTTCTTATAAGGGCAATTTATGATGTGCTGCCATCACCGCAGAACCTCAAACAATGGGTAGGTGGGGACATGGAGTGCTCCCTGTGTTCAGAGATGGCAACATTGAGGCATATTTTGTCAGAATGTAAGACTAGTCTTTCTCATGGTTGGATTACTTGGTGGCTTAACCAGGTCTTGGAGTGCGTAGCTGCAGCAATTGAGTGGAGGAGAGCACAAGTGAATTCAGTAGACCTGAATTCTAGACATAGAATAGTGTAGCAATTCATTTTGTCTGTGGGGGGTGGAAGGGTAGAGGAGGAAAGATTTCAGACAGGTATGAGTTAGGCAGCTACAGGAGGCCAATGATTGAGAGATGCAGTTAGATTTGGCAGGTAATCTTGTCATTCCTCAGGAAATAATGACCACTAGTTTGAGACCTGATATAGTGTTTTGGTAATATAGTGTATAGGAAAGATTGAAAAGACTAGGCTTGTATTCACTGGAGTTTAGAAGGATGAGGGGTTATCTTATAGAAACATAGAAAAATTATAAATGGACTGGACAAGCTAGATGCAAGAAAAAATGTTCCCAATGTTAGGCGAGTCTAGAACTAGGGGCCACAGTCTTAGAATAAAGTGGAGGCCATTTAAGACTGAGGTGAGAAAAAACCTTTTTACCCAGAGAGTTGTGAATTTGTGGAATTCCCTGCCACAGATGGCAGTGGAGGCTAAAAAAAACTTGGTGGATTTAAGAGAGAGTTAGATACAGCTCTAGGGGTTAGTGGAATCAAAGGATATGGGGAGAAGGCAGGTACAGATTATTGATTGGGGACAATCAGCCATGATTGCAATGAATGGCGGTGCTGGCTCGAAGGGAAGAATGACCTCCTCCTGCACCTATTTTCTATGTTTCTATGTTTCTGTGACGGTGCATTAGTGGAAGAGGCTTATGAAAGGAAATATCTTAGATATGAAGATTTGGCAACAGTCGTTGAGCAGTGAGAATGGAGAGCAAGAATACCGGTAGAGGTGGGTTGTAGAGGTTTCATAGTGCGATCGACCACATCGCTATTAGGAGAGCTAGGAATTTGTGGACAGAGTTTGCGTTAGGCCGTAAAGGAGATGTCAGAGGCAGCAGAGCAAGGCAGTAAGGTGGATTTGGTAATGAAGAAATGGTGTCAGTTGCGGGTAGAAAGGAAAGATATAACATACAGTATGTGTACTTCTTTATAAGTGTTTCTGTGTAAGTGTATCCCAGTGTAATGCAAGGTTGATATATGAGGCGTTACCATTGTTTAATGAAGGGTTAGGTTAAGTGAATGATAAGAAGCGAATGTTTAGCATTTGTTTGAGCGAATTAATCATCAGCAGTTTCCTTTATTCGGAAGATTCTGGTAGCATAGGTGGTGTGATCAAATATTGAAGGGGAGGGGAGTGGTTCTGGGACACCAGAACTAATTGTTGAGCCTTCCCGAGGTGTTGTGAGGTGCCAATGAAACACCAGTATCAAGGGAGCGGCCCACTTGATAAACCCAATGATACACATGATATCTACACAATTAGCTGTAATGGATTAGCACTTCATTGCAGCCGTGGTGTACATTGTAAACAGTCTTGCTGTACTATAAAAAGCTAGGTTTCAAGGTTTCAAGGTCAGTTTAGTGTCACAAATAAACAACAATAATAAAAAGATACCCCAAGAGCAGGGGCCGAAAAAGACACAGGTGAATTACCCGGCCACAGACCGTGGAATGGAAAAGACTATGAGTAGGTTTAGTGCTCCAATGATGGACAGGGGCTCAGAGGTAAAGAAGCACCAGGTCTGTTCTTGTAGTTGGTAGTAAATAACAACAGCAAAGGGGCTCAGAATGCAACAGGTAAGGAAGAAGGGCTTGGTAGAGGCAGTGCAGGGAAATCGCATTGAGCAGTACTTCTTGAAGTCACGGTGGCGCAGCGATAGCATTGCTGCTGCGAATGCAAAGCTGGAGACCCGGGTTCGATCCTGACTGCGGGTGCTGCCTGTATGGAGTTTGTACGTTCTCCCCATGATCTGCGTAGGTTGTTTCCAAGATCTTCGGTTTCCTCCCACACTCCAAAGACGTACAGATTTGTAGGTTAAATGGCTTGGTAAATGTAAAAATTATCCCTAGTGGATGTATGATAGTGTTAATGTGCGGGGATCGCTGGTCGGAGTGGACCCGGTGGGCTAAACTACAGTCAAGTCAGTCGAGTGAAGTCCAGCGACAGACAGAAAACCTCAATTCGCACAATATCATTAGCCCTGACACTGATGAGGGAACAAGCATTGTAAAGGGGGATGTAGGTGGTGGTGAGGTTAATCTGCCCAGCCAAGGAGAAGAATGGTGGGCTGAAACCTAGAGTTGAAAGGACAAGGGCAGGTAAAAGGGTAACTGTTAATATACATTAAAGGTGTTAGAGAGTCTGAAACGGGCAGTGGAAAACAAGATAGATAAGATGGGAGTGAGTATTCATCAACATGTGCGGACAGTTTTGGTGTTATTGTGAAAAAGACGGTGCAAGTTCTACAGCTGGTTATCTCTAGATGAGATCTATCAACAACAATCCTCTGCCAGAACACAACATTTCCTATCACCATGACTTGCAAAGACGCAAACCTATTTCTCTACTCCCCTCCCCCTCCTCCCCTTTCTATGGCTTCACAATTCACAACCTTTTTTTTAAACCATTTCTGGCCTTTTAACACCACTGTTGTAATCTACAGACGAGTCAAACAGAAACCAACGCAGCCTTTCCAGGAATCAGTAACACAAAGATTTATTTTTATTTATAGGAAATGAAAACCTGCCTTTGAACGTCCACATGTCTCAATCACATGAAAGGTTTTATTAAAAGCAACACAGAAGCCATGTGTTAGAAGATATCTTCTTTTTCAAGGACGTTCAGAGTTCGGTGATAGGTTTCCAGGCAACTTGAATCGCAACTTCCACACGTCTCAATCACATGAACAGTTGCATTACATATAGCAACATAGAAACATATAAAATAGGTGCAGGAGGAGGCCATTTGGCCCTTCGAACCAGCATTGCCATTCATTGTGATCATGGCTGATCGTCCCCTATCAATAACCCGTGCCTGCCTTCTCCCCATATCCCTTGACTCCACTAGCCCCTGTAGCTCTATCTAACTCTCTCTTAAATCCATCCAGTGACTTGGCCTCCACTGCCCTCTGTGGCAGGGAATTCCATAAATTCACAACTCTCTGGGTGAAAATGTTTTTCTCACCTCAGTCTTAAATGACCTCCCATTTATTCTAAGACTGTGGCCCCTGGTTCTGGACTTGCCCCACATTGGGAACATTTTTTCTGCATCTAGCTTGTCCAGTCCTTTTATAATTTTTTATGTTTCTATAAGATACCCCTTCATCCTTCTAAACTCTAGTGAATACAAGCCTAGTCTTTTCAATCTTTCCTCATATGACAGTCCCGCCATACCAGGGATCAATCTCGGGAACCTATGCTGCACTGCCTCAATCATAAGGATGTCCTTCCTCATATTAGGAGATTAAAACTGTACACAATACTCCAGATGTGGTCTCACCAGAGCCCTATACAACTGCAGAACACCTCCTTACTACTATACTGAAATCCTCTTGTTATGAAGGCCAACATTCCATTAGCTTTCTTCACTGCCTGCTGTACCTGTAAGCCAACTTTCAGTGACCGGTGTACAAGAAACGCCCAGGTCTCGCTGCACCTCCCCCTTACCTAACCTAACCTAACCCCATTGAGATAATAATCCGCCCCCTTGTTTTTGCTGCCAAAGTGGATAACCACACATTTATCTATATTATACTGCATCTGCCACGCATCTGCCCACTCACTCAACCTGTCCAGGTCACCCCGCAACCTCCTAACATCCTCTTCACAGTTCACACTGCCACTCAGCTTTGTGTCATCCGCAAACTTGCTAGTGGTGCTCCTAATTACCTCTTCCAAATCATTAATATATATGGTAAACAGTTGCGGCCCCAACACCGAGCCTTGTGGCACTCTACTCGCCACTGCCTGCCATTCTGAAAAGGACCCGTTCACTCCTACTCTTTGCTTCCAGTCTGCCAACCAATTTTTTATCCATGTCAACACCCTACCCCCAATACCATGTGCTCTAATTTTAGTCACCAGTCTCCCGTGCGGAACCTTATCAAAGGCTTTCTGAAAGTCTAGATACATTACATCCACTGGCACCCCTTCATCCATTTTACTTGTCACATCCTCAAAAAATTCCAGAAGATTAGTCAAGCATGATTTCCCTTTCATAAATCCATGTTGATTTGGACTAATCCTTTTACTGCTATCCATTATTACCTCCTTAATAATTGACTCCAGCAACTTTCCCACCACCGAAGTCAGCTTACTGGCCTGTAATTCCCCGTTTTCTCTCTCGCTCCTTTCTTGAAAGTGGGATAACATTAGCTATCCTCCAATCCACAGGAACTGATCATGAATCTATTGAACATTGGAAAATGATCGCCAATGCGTCCACTATTTCTAGAGCCACCTCCCTGAGGACCCTGGGATGCAGACCATCAGGCCCATGGGATTTATCATCCTTCAGTCCCATTAGCCTACCCAATACTATTTCTCGCCTAATGAAAATTTATTTCAGTTCCTCTACCCCCTTAGATCCTCCGTCCTCCAGTACATCAGGGAGATTGTTTGTGTCTTCCTTAGTGAAGACGGATCCGAAGTACCGATTCAACTCTTCTGCCATTTCCTTGTTGTCCATAATAATTTCACCCATGTCTGCCTTCAAGGGACCCACATTTGACTTTGCTACTCTTTTTCCCTTAACATATCTAAAGAAGCTTTTACTGACCTTCTGTATATTCCGGGCCAGCTTCCCTTTGTACTTCATCTTTTCAGCCCGTATTGCCCGTTTTTGATTCCTTCTGTTGTCCTATGAAAGTTTCCCAATCCTCTGGCTACCGGCTACTCCTTGCTGTGTTATACATCTTTTCTTTTAGTTTTATTCTACCCCTAACTTCTCTTGTCAGCCACGGTTGCCTCCTACTCCCCTTAGAATCTTTCTTCCTTTTTGGAATGAAATGATCCTGCGTCTTCTGGATTATGCCCAGGAATTACTGCCATCGCTGTTCCACCGTCATTCCTGCTAGGATCCCTTTACAGTCTATCTTGGCCAGCTCCCCTCTCATGCCTTCAAAGTTCCCTTTGTTGAACTGCATCACTGACACTTATGATTTAACCTTCTCCTTCTCAAATTGCAGATTATAACTAATCATATTATGATCACTACCTCCAAGCAGTTCCTTTACCTCGAGTTCTCTTATCATATCAGGTTCATTGGACAACACTAAATCCAAAATTTCCTTTTCTCTGGTCGGCTCCATTACAAGCTGCTCTAAGAATCCATCTCAGAGGCATTCTACAAACTCTCTTTCTTGGGGTCCTGAACCAACCTGATTTACCCAGTCTACCTGCATATTGAAATCCCCCATCACCACAGTGGCATTACCTTTGTTACATGCCAGTTTTAACTCTTGCTGCAACTTAAACCCTACATCCGGGCTACTATTTGGGGGGCTGTAGAAAACACCAATTAGTGTCTTCTTGCCTTTACAATTCCTCAACTCAATCCACAGTGACTCTACCTCGTCAGCCCCTATGTCTTCCCTTGCAAGGGACTGAATTCCATCCCTCACCAGCAGAGCTACCCCCCTCCTCTGTCCACCTGCCTGTCCTTTCTATAGGATGTATAACCCTGAATATTAAGTTCCCAGGCCCAATCCTCCTGCAGCCACGTCTCAGTAATCCCCACAATGTCATATCTACCAACCTCTAACTGAGCCTCAATCTCATCTACTTTACTTCTCATTGAAAGCAGATAATGTGCCATTCATACAGAAACTCACAGCACAGAGGCTATCTGTGAGAACTTATTTTTTCACGGATGTTCAGAGTTCGGTGGTCAGTTTCAAAGCTTCTTTATTGACAGCTTACAGTTGTTACATCTTCAAACAAGAAGAGATGAATGCACTAAGACAAGAGGTGATGAGATTAGAAATTCTCTGGGAGATGATGGCCTGGTGTTCATCGGTGGGGTCATGGTCAAGGTGTAGGCATGAGGAGGTGTCTGAGAACTGGTGCCTTTCCTCGGCTTGAGCCTGCAATGTGCTTGAAACTGCAATGGCAATGGAAATGAAGTGAAAATGCAATGAGCTCTTTGACTTGAGCCTGCCCTTAACTTGAAAGTGCAATGGCAATGGAAATGAAGTGAAATTGCAATCAGCTGTTTGGCATGAGCCTGGCCTGTGCTTGAAAGAGCAATTGCAATTAAAATGAAGTGAAAATGCAATCAGCTGTTTGGCTTGAGCCTGCCCTGTGATTGAAAGTGCAATGGCAATGGAAATGAAGTGAAAATGCAATGAACTGTTTGGCTTGGCCTGCCCTGTGCTTGAAAATGCAATGGCAATGGAAGTGAAATGAAAATTAGCTATTCGGCCTGCCCTGTGCTTGAAACTGCAATGCAATTGGAAATGAAATGAAGTGAGTTGTTTGGCCTGCCTGAAACCACTAATTTTGGCCCACAGGGCCCCGATTAGATGAGAAACCAGTTCCCTTTGCCCAAAATGCCCGTATTAGCCCTGGAGGATCATTTTGGCCCAAAAGGCCCGTGCCAGGCCAGGAAAAGTCCAGAAAATGTGCCTTTCACTGAGATGTCACTGATTTTTTGTAAAAGAGCCTCTTCGGCCCATCAGGCCTGTACTAGCCCAGGTGTCCCTTTGGCCCATCAGTAATTATTATCCCTGCAGGTATTGAACCTCACCTCAGTATTTTTCTCTCTCCCTTCATTTGCACCCTGTGAGATCCAGGCCAGGATAGACTTTCCTCCTTCATTGCTGTTATCTGCAGAAAAAGATGAAAACTTTCTAAAATTGATTCTCCACCTTCTCTCTCACAGGGTCTCTCACCTGTTTTGGGCAGAATTTTTGGCAGTTTCTGAGCTGACAGCCCACCAGGCCTGTGTGATTTGGTTGCCAGCCCACCAGGCCTGATTAACTGGAATTGGTGGAGAGGTGGAATATTGTGTTGGGGTACCAGCCATCCCATGTGAACATGGGACCCAACAGGTCCCTCTTAGTCTAGTATAGATTAAAGGTGTTTGAGAGTCTGAAAGGGGCAGTGGAAAACCAGATAAATAAGATGGGAGAGAGTATTCATCAACATGTGCAGACGGGTTTGGTGTTATTGTGAAAAAGACGGTGCAAGTTCTACAGCTGGTTATCTCTAGATGAGATCTATCAACAACAATCCTCTGCCAGAGCACAACACTTCCTATCACCCTGACTTGCAAAGACGCAAATCTATTTCTCTACTCCCCTCCCCCTCCTCCACTTTCTATGGCTTCACAATTCACAACCTTTTTTTTTAATCATTTCTGGCCTTATAACATCTCTATTATAATCTACAAATGAGTCAAACAGAAACCAAAGCAGCCTTTCCGGGAATAGGTAACACAAAGTTTTATTTTTATTTTCGGAAATTAAAACCTGCCTTTGAACATCCACATGTCTCAATCACATGAAAAGTTTTATCAAAAGCAACACAGAGGCCATGTGTTAGAAGATATCTTCTTTTTCAAGGATGTTCAGAGTTCGGTGGTAGGTTTCCAGGCATCTTGATTCGCAACTTCCACATGTCTCAATCACATGAACAGTTGCATTGAAAGCAGAAAATGTGCCATTCATACAGAAACTCTCACAGCACAGAGGCTACCGGTGAGAACTTCTATGTTCACGAAAGTTCAGCGTTCAGTGGCCGGTTTCAAAGATTCTTTATTCACAGCTTACAGTTGTCACATCTTCAAACAAGAAGAGATGAATGCACTAAGACAAGAGATGATGAGATTAGAAATACTCTGGGGTCATGGTCAAGGTGTAGGCATGTGGAGGTGTCTAAGAACTGGTGTCTTTCCTCGGCAGAATAAAGCTCAGCTTGTCAGATGGCAACGGCATCTCTCTTGTCGGCGATTTTAATAAATATGTTGTGGAGGGCAATCAGCAACATTCCTTCACTGGAGGACTATTCTTTCTCCCACCCTGTCTTTTGCAACTCTTGCATCTCTGTCACCTACTCTCAACTCCTCCGTCCGCACCGCATCTGCTCCCAACACATACCATATTCTCTTTTTTAGTAAACAAGGATTCCCCCTGCAGTCATGGATTGATCCCTCACCACTGTCTCCTCTGTGTCTCATCAGTCTTCTTCAATTCTCCCTACCCCAACACAGATTATGGATAGGATTCCCTTGGTCCTCACCTTTCACTCCACCAGTCACCTCTTTGCATCTCTGCCCTGTTCATAAGTGATAGTAGAATTAGGTAATTTGGCCCATCAGGTCTACTCTGCTATTCATTCTTGACTGATCTATCTCTCCCTCCTAACCCCATTCTCCTGTATTCTCTCCATAACCTCTGACACCTGTACTAATCAAGAATCTATCTATCCCTGTCATAAAAATATCCACTGACTTGGCCTCTGCAGCTTCTGAGGCAAAGAATTCCATAGTTTCACCATCTTTTTATTTTTTTTTTTTTTATTTTTATTTTAATTTACTTTTCACCTTCTGCACTGACCACCCCAAATGCTACTTCTTCATTCACTCATCCTTTCCCACCCAAACCACCCCCCACCCCAGGTACTTTCCTTTGCAACTGCTGGAGATGTAACACCTATCACTATACATCTTCCCTTGATTCCACCCATGGTTCTCAGCAGTCTTTAAAGACTCATGCGCCGCTCCTCTAACCTATTGCAACTGCTGTCACCAATGTGGCACAATTGTTTGGATAAACGGTTGCCACCACTGTGCCTACAACCCCCGAGGCGACGATCCCTCTGCTATACAGGAGGGATCATTGGGAACACTCAGATGCAGTAGATGAGGTTAGAAGGAAGGTGCCCCCACACCTCTGTCTCACCTCTGCTCAGACTTGCTGGGGTATATACCTCGCGTGGATGGAGGCCAGGGACGGTGGTAGAGAGAGAGGATGGGTCATACATGTCATTGCACCAGTTGGAGGGGAAAGATACTTTAGGTGGCGGAGTAGTTTGTGTGGGTGAGTGAATCAAGGAGTTGTGGGGCGACGGATTGGTCTGTGCAGATGGTGGAAAGAGGATTGACTGGAGATGGGGAGAAGTACATGAAGCCCGATTATGGTATTACATTGGAGGTTACAGAAATGTGTTGGATGAGGAGGCTATGGGGTGAAAGGCAAAGACCAGGGAAACACTATCCATATTCTGTATTGGGAGAAGGAGAGTAAGATAGAATGATGGGATACAGAGGGGACATGGCTGAGGGATCCATTGAACACAACAAAGTGAAACCATATTTACCAAAGAAAGAGGACGTCTTGGGAGCAGACACGGAGGTGATGAGTAGGGGGACGGCAAGAGGCAGTGTAGGAGGAAGCGTAGTCCTTCTGAGTGAAGGATTGTTGTTGTTTGCCCTGCACTCAGCAACATTTTTATTAAGCTCGCCGCCAAAGGTTGTGCCATTGTCATCTGGCAGGTTGACACTTACCATGCGCTGGTTCTCCGATATCTCCTCATGCCTGTGCCTTCACCATGACCACATAGACAGACACCAAGCCATTATCTCCCAGCCTACTTCTGATCTCATCACCTCTTGTCTTAGTGCATTCATCACTTTTTTTGTGAAGATGTGACAACTGTAAGCAGTGAATAAAAAAACCTTGACTCCTACCACTAAACTCTGAACATCCGTGAATAAAAGAAGTTCTCAGCTGTAGCCTCTGTGCTGTGCGTTTCTGAATAAATGGCACATTTTATGCTTTCAATTAAACTGTCTATGTGATTGAGATGTGTGCTCATTCGAAAGCAGCTTCTCATTTCCTATAAATAAAACTAAAACTGTGTTGCTGATTCACAGAAAGGCCGCTTTGGTGTCAGCTTGACTGGTCTGTAGATTACACAGCAGTGCAAAATTATGTGGGATATTAAGGTTAATAAAAGGCAATTAAGAAGTTGTTCAGCTTAATGTGTTTTTTTAATTTAAATTGTGTTATCTGAAGATCAGCCCTTTCTCATAACTGCCCCACACATAGCTCGCCATTCTCTCAGTAGTGTTACATCTACAGAGCTTTGCTCCTTTAGTACTGCCCTTCTCATGGCATGGCATGGCATGGCATTTCTCCACTAGTACCCCTGGCACAGTGTAGTGCTCCCTCAGTACCGCCCCTCATTTGGTAAGATATGGTTTTTTAACTTCATTATTTTTTTCCCAACTGTTTGAATTCTTTCCTGACTTTAAAGCTTATAAGCTATGATGATATATTCACGAAAGTTTAGTCCAAAATAACAGATTTATGAGAAGGCTATGGGGAGGTCAATATTTGTATGTGATATAACAAAATTGCCCAACGATTGTTTGTGCCAAAATGTTACCCTTGTTCTGTTTAAAATTCAATAATTTATAACTCTGGAACATAACATACTTTTGGGTTGGTTACTTTTTACTCCCCTTCATTACTTTTGGGTTGGTTACTTTTGACTTCCCTTCGTCCATGTACATTTTAGCAAACTTGCTTGATACAAACATGCCAGATACTGTGATGACTACCATTTAGCTGCTATGCTGAGCTTGCTTAATACTCATTGTGCCACCATTTTGTTGTACCATAATGTACTGTAATTAATTGCTGTAATAAATATTGTGAAATCACCATGGTTTCAGTGCATCTGAAAATACATGGATCTCAAGATCTGCGTTATAAACTGTTAAAGTGAGCTTATCTTAAATATTTAGAGATGATATACAGAATATTTTTGTTTTAATGGTCTAAGCCATTATTGAAGGATGGCATGTATACTTCTCAAGGTTCCTTGGAACATAAGTTTAAATAACAACTCACCAGAACATGGGTTGAGAAAAGCTATCTTTGGCAGAACATGCATCACTAGGACTTGTTTTCCATGATTGATAAATAGAATAGGAATGATCCCTGGAATTATCAGATCCATTTGAGGAACCACTTCCAGCTCCTGTGAAGAAATTATTAATTAATTTGCGGTTGTTGACAAACCTCTTGTATATTTATTTTACTCTTCTTTAGGATCATTTTAAGCTAGATTCCAGATTGTTGTTAAACTGCTGTGTAAACAGTCAAGCATCTAGCATGAATGGTCATTCTGGTAAAAGTGTTTCTTAAAAGTTGCAGAGAATTTAATTTATAAGATTGAATAAGTTTGTGGGGGTATAAGTGATGGGTACAATTGACAGCAGAGGGTCAGGATGCATTAGATTACTTATCTGAAGGAACAAATGTGATTGACTAATTTGGATATAACAGCTTTGAGTTGATTGAAGCTCCGCTTGTGAGGATATATATTTAAATGCAATTTTTGTTTGACTTAAACCACTTAGAAACATATAAAATTATAAAAGGACTGGATAAGCTAGATGCAGGAAAAATGTTCCCAATGATGGATGAGTCCAGAACCAGGGGCCACAGTCTTAGAATAAAGGGGAGGCCATTTAAGACTGGGGTGAGAAAAATGTTTTTCACCCAGAGAGTTATGAATTTTGTGGAATTCCCTGCCACAGAGGGCAGTGGAGGCCAAATCGCTGGATGGATTTAAGAGAGAGTTAGATGGAGCTCTAGGGACTAGTGGAATCAAGGGATATGGGGAGAAAGCAGGCACGGGTTATTGATTGGGGACGATCAGCCACGGTGGCAATGAATGGCGGTGCTGGCTCGAAGGGCCGAATGGCCTCCTCCTGCACCAATTTTCTATGTTTCTATGTTTAATATCTTCATTGGAACATTAAATAGAAGCAGACGTCCATTTAGAAATATAGAAACATAGAAAATAGGTGCAGGAGGAAAGACATAAAAGGACACAGCTGAATGTAGGCAAACAGGATTAGAATATATTGGTGCAATGGAGGGCCTAGCCTAAAGAGCCTGTTGCTCTACGATTCTATGCCACTCTCACAGTGCCTATCTGAGAGTGGAGCATTCTCTCAGTACCCACAGTGTGGTGCTCCCACAGTACCCCACTCTGAGAGTGCAGCACTCCCTCTACACCACCTCTCTCATGGTGTTTGGACTGATGTGTAGATTGTATGGAATATTTGCAAGAAGAATGTGGCGTACAGAGGAAGAAAGGTAGACAGAAGGAAATTCCAAAGTTCAGGGCTCAGGGTTTAAAGCAATTGTGTATGTGTGGGTGGTTGGGGGGGACGATTAAAACTGGGAATATGTAAATAGCCAGAGGGGACCTCGGGTTGATGGTGGAGAGGAGCCAGCATAGATCGCGAGGATCTGTTCTGGGAAATTCTTACTGAACACATCTCATGGACCTTCACATCCTTCCTTTGTGTGATGACTGGAACTGGACTGGAAATCTGGTTTTGGCCTAACCAGAGGACATAAAGGTTCAGCATTACCTCACTGCATTTGTATTAATTGCCTCTATTAATCACACCAGGGATGCCCTCTTCTGGATTACTCCCTCAAGGTCTTCCATCTTCTACAGCCCATGCATATGAACGCCAAGTTCCTCTAGTAATGTTTTTATGTTAAACAAAACAGTGATCCTGGTACCGAGCCTTGGGAAACACTAATTACCATCATCCAGTCAGAAGAACAGTCATTTATCACATCTCCTATTCCTGTCCTTGACTAATTTATTTTCTGAGTTCTATCTATCCTATTGCACAAGTCTTTGTTTAGTTAACTTTCAAATCTAGTACCCAATGTCCACTATGCCCCCTTCATCCACCTTCTTTGTGGCTGCATCAGAAAACCTGGCCAGGTAATTCAAGTGAGATTTGTCCTTTACAGGCCCATGCTGGCTGACCAGGGTGAACTCAAATCTCTGCAGGTGCCTGTCAATGGCTTTAATAATTCCTGTTCCTTCTCCCCCCAGGGTGAACAGCACAATTTGAGCAGAGGGGGAACTACTCTTCACAGAGTCCTGCAACACAGACACAGGCCCGGCGTCCCACCCTGAACCTGATAACCAGCAGGCATGGCTGGCCCTAGGCCGACTGGACTGATTTTTCCAAATTGGGCCCCACGCCTAAGGGGGGGCCCGCGTTAATTTTCCGTATTTCATATGGAAATACAAATTCGCTTTGTTAAATAAAGATTTTTTAAAAAACATTCGCCATGCGGATTTTTTTACAAAACTTACATCAAGCCAAGTGGCAAACCATATCGGCGGGGTACCATCACAAACGCCGGGGAAGGGACAAGCCACTCATTTTCACAAACTCGGAGCAGGCAGCCTGCCACAGGGAATGATGAATTTCCCTACAAAGGACCAGGGGCAACAAGGGCAGCCAAGACATATGCAAGTGAGAAATTTTGCTCCTAAACAATATAAATCAAGTGAAATAGATGTTCAAATTGGGGGCAGATACACGTGTTTCTCAAACAATGGCAGGAGATAACATCAGAACCATTAATACTGAGCAGTATAGAGGGGATTAAAATTGAATTTTACCCTACTGTGTGTCCACCCAGTCAGCATGTTCCAAGTCGGAAACTTATATTTTCACAAGAAGAGAATATGCACATACAAGCAGAACTTAACTCACATTCTGTCTCATCAGTCGATACCTGCAAAAAATCAAGCAGGACTCCGCTTCAGAAGTATTGGTAGTGCCAGATTGGCCTACACAGCCATGGTTCCCTCTCGTATTGCAGATGGCTAGTCAGCCTCACATGATTATTCCCAAACATAAACATCTACTGGTGAACCGGTAACTGATGATCAACATCCTTCACATGGTCGTATTGACCTGTTAATTTGCAGATTTTAAGAAGGCCATACCTGTGGAGAGGACTGTCTGATCGTACCGTGGATGTTCTCACGTCGGCCTGCAGGGATAGTACTCAGAAGCAGTACATCACCTCGATAAGGAAGTGGGAGGTATTCTGTCTACAGCAGAATATCTCATATCAGACTGCAGGCATCCCAGACGTACTGGAATTTTTGTCCACTCTTTACTTCGATCAAAAATTAAGCTATAGTGCGATTAATACAGCCAGAAGTGCTCTGTTTTCTTATTTACCCATGAGTTCAGTTTTGCATTCAGTGGGAACACATCCATTAGTCTCTAGATTTATGAAGGGAGTTTTTAATTCTAATCCTCCTAAACCCAGGTATTCCGGTATTTGGAATGTGAGCAAAGTCCTTATGCTCCTTCGCCAGTGGATTCCTGTTACAAGCCTATCTCTAGCCAAACTAACCATTATGGCATTGGTATTAGCCCAACGTGTGCAGACATTGCAGAAGCTACGGCTAGACAGAATGCAGATATCGGCAGATGCCATTACTTTTTATGTTTATGATCTGCTCAAACAGAGTAGAATAGGCATGACAGGATGTAAGATTGTTTCTTCAGCATACCCAACAGATGCTCACCTGTGTGTAGTGTCATATATGTCTCATTACATTGAGGCTACCAGAGTCCTATGAGGAACAGAGTCTGCATTATTTATTAGCTACAAAAAACCACACAATAACGTGTCGGTGCAAACAGTTTCAAGGTTCTGGGAAGTGCTGAGATTGATACTGATAAATTCAAATCTCATTGCACCAGGGCGGCATCAACTTCCGGGCCAGGGCGATGGACGTGTCTATAGATCATATCCCTGCGGCCGCAGGATGGTCCAGTGAGCTGACCGTCCAGAAATTCTATCATTATCCGATTGCAAGGCTGAGGGTATTTGTTGAATCTGTTTTGTGTTTTGTTATATAGTTTCCCCCTGAGATAGAGGGGTTGCTATTGTTTTTCTTTGTAAATAAACCATTAATTCATTTAAACAATGTTATGATTGATGCATTATTGATTATTTAACAATTTGAGTCACTCAATGCAATGTGAACGCCGGATTTGGGTCTGCGGCATGAAATCACAGAGCTTTGAAATCTTCACGTAGTCACTCATGTGACTCCAAAGTAAAATAGTAAGATTAAACGCGAGCTTACCAGTTTAAAGTTTGATCTTTATTTTATGAGGAGTTACAAGCTCCCAACCCTCATAAATATCATCTGGTAGTTCTAGTCTTCTGTTATCTTACTATTATACTTCAGTCACTATTACCTGTGATTTAATTCCGCTGCTTTGAAGATTGACGCACATGTGGCTGGACGGGGTTCTTCACGTAACTGCTCATAAAATCCTCATCGTAACTGCTCATAAAATAAAGATCAAACTTCAAACTGGTAAGTTCTCATTTAATCTTACTATTTTGTTGGATATGGATCAACCTATGGTACATGCTCGTAAATTAGTAATTGAAAAGTTCTTTAAGTACTGTTGTTCCTGGGATGTGATTTCTGATAACAAATAACCTACATTCTATATTTTGTTATAATGTGGCTGAAACAATGGCATATTTTGTGATATTTATTGAGATAGAAAGATACAACTGAGTTTGGGCAAGATATTACCTTGCAACATACTGTATGTCTGATAGATATTGTGAAATGGAACTCAGAATTATGGGAGGATTACATAAAACTACAATTCAAAGGTAATGAATATTCAGAGTATTCTTATTTCCATCATGAACATACAATAGTGATATAGGACACCAGGTCCTACTCCGGTAAACTCACTAGCTACTACGGTATGACTACGTGTTAAAAAGTATCAAATTTTTACATCCTGAGTATATTTTACATGTGGACATTTTTTAACGTGTTGAAAAATCTTCACGAGTTACCTGCCGTTAGCGCTAAGAAATGGCATGTTGGCCTTTATAACAAGAGGAATCGAATATAGGAGCAAAGAGGTCCTTCTGCAGTCATACAGAGTTCTAGTGAGACCGCACTTGGAGTATTGTGTGCAGTTTTGGTCCCCTAATTTGAGGAAGGACATTCTTGCTATTGAGGGAGTGCAGCATAGGTTTACAAGGTTAATTCCCGGGGTGGCTGTCATATGCTGAAAGAATGGAGCAGCTGGGCTTGTACACTCTGGAGATTAGAAGGATGAGAGGAGATCTCATTGAAACATATAAGATTTGTTAAGGGCTTGGACACGCTAGAGGCAGGAAACATGTTCCCGATGTTGGGGGAGTCCAGAACCAGGGGCCACAGTTTAAGAATAAGGGGTAAGCCATTTAGAACGGAGACGAGGAAACACTTTTTCTCACAGAGAGTGGTGAGTGTTGAATTCTCTGCCTCAGAGGGCGGTGGAGGCAGATTCTCTGGATGCTTTCAAGAGAGCTAGATAGGGCTCTTAAAAATAGCTGAGTCAGGGGATATGGGGAGAAGGCAGGAATGGGGGTTGATGGGGGTTGATCAGCCATGATCACATTGAATGGCAGTGCTGGCTCAAAGGGCTAAATGGCCTGCTCCTGAACCTATTGTTTATTGTCTATTGAAACGTCCCGAGCTCCGACGTACCCGCTACATTCATTCTACGTGTTTACCACGAGTTTTGATTTTTTTTAAACTCGGGAGAGCTCTTGGGTGAACTCGCACAGTGGGACAGGGCCTCACACCCGCTGAGTTTCTCCAGCATTTTTGTTTACCTTCGATTTTCCAGCCTCTACAGTTCCTTCTTAGATGTTTTGCGGTGATGGCTGCATCTGCGGTTCCTTTCTGTTGGGGAGTGGGGAGGGGGGGGGGGAAGAGTCCTGGCCCGTGGCGGGTCCTGATAAGTGATATGTACCCTCCGCAGGTGCTGCCTCGCCCGCTGAGTTCCTCCAGCACTCTGTGTTTTTTGTTTGGCTCTGAAGTTGAAGGTGGACCCCCCTGTGTCTACCTTTAACTCCCTGTCTGCTGTGGCTCAGCGGGACGGGCAGGGGCTCAGCGGAGAGGGTTGCGTTTCTGGTCGAGACCCTTCTTCAGACAATCACAAGTACTCTCACCGACGAGATTTCAGTTCAGTCTGAAGAAGGGTCTTCTCTCCTGAGTAGCTGCGCTCCCTGTCCTGCTGAACTACTCCAGCTGTTGAATATCTTAAATTTCAGAGTTAGATACAATTGCAGACTTGATTTTTTAAATCTCAAAATTTTGTAACATTGCCTGAAAATGTACCAGCATCTTGGAGGCCGAAGGTTAGGTTGTTAGCCAAGAAAGATAGACTTAGTTATCCCTCAGTACAGCATCATCAAGAACGGTGTTGCTGTACAGAGGGATAGCAAAGTCTATCCATCATTGCTAGAAGCAGATGGGAAGCGGCTGTAAAGTGGGAAGTGGATGAAAAAGGACAGCACTGCTGGGGGGGGGAGGGAGTTCCTTTCAGAGCGTGTGGGTAGTCTGTCCAGGGGTAAAGTTGCGGGGAGGGCAGGAGGGTTGAGAAGGAGGGGGTCGGCCGGGGATAATCGAGTGAGTGAGTGTTACTGGCATGAACCCGACCCTCTCCTTCTCAACGCTCCCGCCCTCCCTGCAACTTTACCCCTGGCTAGACTCCCCACACGCTGTGAAAGGAACTCTCCCCCGAATTGTCATGTTACTCGCGACACGTGTCTCATTTATAATTATTTATTTATATTTCCACGAACATTTTTCCCAATTGGGCCCCGCACCTCCTAAGGCCGGCCCTGCCAGCAGGAACCAAAGCCCAATTGAGTGCGATCTCAACTGAGCAACTTCACAGCATTAGTCATTGCTCCTTTTACTAAAAAAAGTAACAAAATACAAAAATAACCTACTATAAAAATAACAAAAATCTTTTATCACAAATTTACCCAGTGAAGCAGACTGGGCCATAAACTTAATTAGAAACACAGAAAATAGGTGCAGGAATAAGCCATTCGGCCCTTCAAGCCAGCACTGTCATGGCTGATCATCCAAAATCAGTAACCCATTCCTGCTTTTTCCCCATATCCCTTAATTCCATCAGCCCTAAGGACTAAATCTAACTCTCTTTTGAAAACATCTGGTGAATTGACCTCCACTGCCTTCTGTGGCAGAGAATTCCATAGATTCACAACTCTCTGGATGAAAATGTTTTTCTGCATATCAGTCCTAAATGGCCCACCTGTTATTCATTAAACTGTGACCCCTGGTTCTGGACTCCCCCAGCGTCGGGAACATTTTTCTTGCATCTAGCCTGTCCAATTCCTTAAAAATGTTATATGTTTCTATAAGATCCCCTCTAATCCTAAATTTCAGTGAATACAAGCCCAGTCAACCTATTCTTTCATCAGTTCCGCCTTCCAGGGATTTAACCTGGTGAACCTACGCTGCACTCCCTCAATAGCAAGAATATCCCTTCTCAAATTAGGAGACCAAAACTGCACACTATACTCCAGGTGTGGTCTCACCAGGGCCCTGTACAACTGCAGTATGACCTCCTAAACTCAAATCCTCTCGCATTGAAGGCCAACATGGTCTCATTGCACCTCCCCTTTTCCTAATCTGACACCATTCAGATAATAATCTGCCTTCCTGTTCTTGCCACCAAAGTGGATAACCTCAGATTTATCCACATTATACTGCATCTGCCATGTATCTACCCTCTCACCCAACCTATCCAAATCACCCTGCAGCCTCATGTCATCCTCCTCGCTGCTCACACTGCCACTCAGAGTTGTGTCATCCGCAAACTTTATATTTAATTCCCTCGTCTAAATCGTTGATATATATTGTAAATAACTGGGGTCCTAACATTGAGCCTTGTGGCACCCCACTAGACACTGCCTGCCATTCTGAAATTCCCACTCTTTGTTTCCTGTCTGCCAACTAGTTCTCTATCCATGTCAATACCCTACCCCCAATACCATGTGCTCTAATTTTGCACACAAATCTCTTGTGTGGGACATTGTCAAAGGCTTTTTGAAAGTCCAGATGTTACACCACATCCACTGGCTCTCCCTTATCCATTCTACTTGTTATATCCTCAAAAAATTCCAAAAGATTAGTGAAGCATGATTTCCCCTTTATAAATCCAAGCTGACCTGATCCTGAGTCTATCGAACATTGGAAAATGATCACCAATGCATCCACAAAATACTAGGGCCACCACCTTGAGTAATCTGAGATGCAGATCTGAGATCCACCAAACCACGGTTGCCCAGCCAGATGCAACTAAATTTAAAGTGGCACTTTCTTCCCAATAACCCTCTCTGGCTAAACCGCTCCCTTCACCACCTCCAGTTTAATTTCCAGTTGGAATATTTTGGAGGACCAAGTAACCAAGAACCAAGATCAGGCTCTGGGGATATATCTGCCTTCATTCCCAACAGTTTACCTAACACCATTTCCTGACTAATGTTCCAGAGCCCGAGTCTCTAACAATACCTGTTTATATATAACAAACATTTTATTCTTCATGAGAAGCTGCTAAATGTATTTGGTTTATATAAATTTGATTTATAACTAATGGGCACGGAGGTTGAAATGTACTGATTCCCCACCTTGGGAAACCGTTTGTAGCGTTTCCTGTTTTTACAGTTTCGACTGGTTGCTGTGGGAGAGACTCGAAAGCTGTCGAGCAAGTTCTTGTTTTGCTGGAAAGGCAGCTGGGCAGCCTTGAACACATGACAGGAAGCCAATCGACCCAGACCACAAGCAGCAGGCGCGGCGTTCGCGAGTCCCTTCATCTCCAAGCCTGTCGGATCAGAACTGCAACCACAAACCACCCGCAGCGCCCGAGGTACATTATTGCTTAACCATGGTGTCCCTGCTCCTCCCATTCTTATTTCTAGCCTTCCTGTTGCAATCCCACCCCGGTTAGAGTGAGCACACCCCAGGATGTAAGTGGGAGAGGCTGTGCGGCGCTTACTCGGGGCCTCGGTTCATTTTACTGAGGGATGC
Source organism: Okamejei kenojei (assembly GCA_035221665.1). Lineage (NCBI taxonomy): Eukaryota > Metazoa > Chordata > Chondrichthyes > Rajiformes > Rajidae > Okamejei > Okamejei kenojei. The sequence goes on from CM069138.1 coordinate 23,684,997, forward strand.
TGCCCAGTAAAATCATCCTTTTAAATGACACACAGTGTGCTCGCCCTTTGTCTCGTCCCTCGAGGACGATACGGGGAATAACAGAGCCTGCCGGTAGTGGGTTTGACACCAGAAACAGCTGGTGGGCTGTCAGAGGGCAGGCGCTGGCTGGGGGAGCCAGACTTGAGTTTTAATGTCTTCAAATTTCTTAGCAGATGGGGGAGAGAGACTCTTGTGGGGGGGGGGGGGGGGGGGGGGGGTGGGAGAAAGAATGAGGGGTATAGTGAGGGGGGTGATGGAGAGAGGAGAGGAGTGAAGTGAGGGAGTTGAGGAATGGATGAAGGGTGAGCCAGTGGTAATGACGGTGGGTGGTGAGGGAGCTGGGTGATGGTTAACGTGGGGCTGGCGATGAGGGTTGGGTGGTGTGGATTGGAGGAGTGCTGGTGAGCGGTGTTGGTGGGCAAGTTGAATGATAGGAAGTGAGGGACACGTGTTGATAGTTAAGGGGAGAAGGATAGGTTGTGACAAGGAGTGGTGGGGCTCATGAGATGGGAGCAGTTGTGAGCAGGTAGGATGCTATGGAAGCAAGAGTGAATTGAGCATGAGAAAGAGAAGCTCATTCCAGCAACAGCATTCAGTGAGATTGGGGGAAAGCATTTATCAGTACCACTGTCCCGCATTAACTCTATATCCTTTAATATCTAAAAATCTATCAACTCTTAGAGACAGAATCCTCTGAAGCAGACAATTCCAGAGATTCACCAACTATTGGGGGGTAAAAATTATTCTCGCCTTTGCTTTGGATGACCTTCCCCGTCCCCCTCCTCCACTAATCCTAGACACATCGGTCAAGGGAAACATCAACTTTAAAATTATCTCTCTCATTGCTCTAAAATAAAGAGGAAGTGTAGGACCTATCTGCTTAATCTCTTCTCGTATGACAATTTGAAGCTATTCAATTCCCTCTCTGTAAAAAGTACATCCTCCCTTTGGTTGGAGACTGGGCCTGAAGCTGGAGACAATAATCCAATGGCCTCTCATCAGGGTCCAATGTAATTAGAACACACTATTTCTTCTGAAGATGGACCCGAGCAGAAACGCTGCCTGTCCAATCCCATCACCAATGCCGCCTCACTCACTGAATTACACCAGTGCTTTTGTGTTTTGCTCAAGCTTCAGCTTCTTATACTGAAATCTTTTTGCAATAAAAGCCGACGTATTGTTGGTCTTCCTGATGCTTTGCCGTACATAAATGTTAACGTTCAAGTGGGTCCCAGAACACCCAAGTTCTTCCCAACACTGACACCATTCTGTTTAAATGGGGAGAACGTGGGAGAATGGGGTTGAGAGGGAAGGATAGATCAGCCATGATTGGATGGCAGAGTAGTCTTGATGGGACAAATGGCTAATTTCTGCTCCTATAACTTACGAGCTTCATCTTTCTAGTTTTATCGCTACATATCAAGGAGGAAGTAAATACATTTCTGAAAGATCACAGAATTGAGCATGATGAGAAACTGGCAAAGAAGAGGCCTGGTGCAGAGGAGCCATGATCATATGAATGGCAGGAGAGGCTGAATGGCCAACTTTGCCCCTATTTTCTCATGATCTTTTCTGTGAGTTATGTTACATCCATGTCCTTGTCTGTTTAGTTAACCTGTAAACATCTCCCTGAAGTCCCTCTGCATTCTCCTCATGGCCCACAGCGCCGGTGCCCAGCTTTGTATCATTAATATAAACCAGGATATATGGCAAATAATGCTCTCATGTGTCACTGATGCAGGTTGTGAACACCTGGGGCCCAGCACTGATCTCTGCAACACCCACTAGTCACAGCTTTCCAACCGTTTTATTCCAGCATTGTTGACTATTAGTTAATCAATTGTCTTCCACTTGTACCTTACTTGCAATACCATGTGTGCTCAAATATTCCTTAATGATCAATGGTGAAGCACCTTGCTGATGGCTTCTGTTAGTCTGATACATCATTATCCATCCTGAAGATCGACACAAAATGCTGGAGTAACTCAGTGGGTCAGGCAGCATCTCTGGAGAAAAGGAATAGGTGACGTTTTGGGTCGCGGCCCCTTCTTCAGACCTGTTTGTCCTTCACTATTCCGCTTATCAAAATAGACTCAACAAACTCTCCCTGGCTTGAAACAAACCTGACATTTCATAAATCCAGGTGTGCTCTGTCAAATCTTACTATTAAGTTCTAAGTGTTTTGTAACGGCTAGGGAGTAGGGGTGGGGGTGGTATTGCAACTTGTCAGTTTCTTTGTTGAACTAAATTAAGGCGCATGTTGCAATCAAAAGCTCTTGAACAATAGCTGTTGGGACACAAGTGGCATGTGTAGTTCCTGTATTTTTCCAGTTTAAAGTGGAGTCAATGGGGATTTGAGGTCAGTTGCCAGGTTACCAATCATTTTAACATTACTGCCAGCATTTTCTTTATCAATTGTTCAGGATTTGGGCAAATTTGATCATTTGAATTTACAAATTGTAAGATGGGGTAGAATATAAATTAGCTTAAAATAATTACCACAATAAGGAAAGATTTACCCGACTGAAACCTAGATGGGCTGTCTAGTCTCATGAGGAAAGATTAGACAAGTTGGGCTTGTATCCACAGGAGTTCAGAAGAGCGTTGGGTGTTGTGTAAATTTGTAAGATGCTGAGGAGTGTGTGCGTGCGAGGTGAGTGTGGAGAGGACATTTCCTTATGTGGGACTAGGGATCAATATTTAATTGATTTTATGATGTACAGAGGGATTGTGGAGGTCCAAGTCCATAGCTCCTTGAGAGTAGCCGACACAAGTGGTCAAAATGGTTAAGAAAGTGAACGGCATGCTCGCCTTATTTGGTCAGGAGTATTTTAAGTATAAGAAATCAGGAAGTCCTGTTTGGTAGTTTTATAAAGCATTGGTACGGCCACATTTTGAGTATCGTGTGCAGTTCTGGTTGAACTAATACAGGAAAGATGTTGGAGGCTTTGGATAAGCACAAAATAGGTTTATTGGGATGCTGTCCAGAGTAGAGGGTGTGAGATACGCTTTGTGCTCACAATCACTGCTCAAAGACTAAATCTTGGAAGCAAGAGTTTCTTTATTTTTCACGAATCTGCAGACCCGGGTGGCCTCTCCAAGTCGAGACACACCAAGTCAGAGAAGTCATTCCCCTTTATACACACAATTTTACTATTCAACCTCCCTCCGGACCCTTCTCCAATCAGGGTCTGAGGTGCAACCAATCTGTAGGTACATCCCCCCCGAGTACCTCCCACATCATACATCGCATTTTCATGGTTAATGAGCAGTTCCTTGACCTGAGGGGTGTGTTGTAATATTCATTTATGCTATTAAGCATGCTCAGTTGCTCATGAACCTACCCTAGTTTTTACTCACCTCCTAGTGAAGCCCTCTCAGTTCCCTATATCAGTACTAAAGCTAAGCTATAGTGACAAGGGTCCCATCTATCACTCCATTCTACCTGATAGGGATCTCTCTACATCACTCCCTTCTACGCTATACAATGCTATTATTCTTACTCAAGGATCTCAAGGATGGGCACCGTTTCTGTATGGTAACCTTTAGACACAGCTGTGTCAGAACCCTCTCTCTCCGGCCCCTATCAGTTCGAATTATCTTTAAAACTCCTTACTTTAATGGGTTTCAATCACTTTATCCCTCACAATCCTCCCTTTTTCTTTTGCTACGCATATACTGATTAAACCCCCATTTCAAGTTCCTCAACTCGAATTGAGTCATAACGTTTGACGTTGTCCTAATCTTCTTTTCCTGTAGATCATGGACCTCCCCTGGCCGCATTATCATTATTCTCTGTATTTCCCCTTTCTCATCCCATAGGCATGACTACAGCCTGCATCTGACTGATACTTCTTGTAATAAGTTCCTTAAACAAGGGATGCAACAGGGGATAAAGATCAGTCCAGCCATGCACATAGAAACACGAGTCCCACCGTTCTCCACCATGTTCCTCCGAGGATGGAATCCCACCATTGGGTACTTCCATAAATCGAATTCCACATTTTGTATTGGAACATGTGCCAACTTACGGATCCCTTCTGATATGTCATCATTGCCTGTCCATTATCATCGATGTTTAAACAGCAATTAGAGAGGTTGAATTTTCCCGCATACCCTCCTTCTTCTGACACTAGCCAGGAGGTAATCTAGGGCTAACCTGTTCTGGTATATTCGCTGCTCTCATCTGTGTCTGCTGCTTTGCCAGCATCTCCAGTGCCCCCGCGGATTTTGTTGGTAATTACCTCCAATACTGCCTGTAGTCTTATGATCCGGTAGTTTAACATGTATACCTGGGGTTCGGTAGCCCCAGGGATCCATCCCGTTTGCCCAAGTGGCTGGTCCGTAGTATTGAGATGATTCTTGCTGGTGGCCATTCATCATACTTCCCATTCTCCAATGTCTATTTTCCTCTTCTTCCGATATAGGTCATCAAATACAGGTGTTCCTAACGACCGGCCTTCTTCAGTGTTTAACAGGAAAATCCAGGTTGTACCAGTCCAATAAACAAGCCCCACTCCAATTTATCGGTAACACCGAGGATGCCTTGTATCCGCATATCCATAACAGTCCTTCAGGGGCCGGTTCCACTAGAGGCAGCCATGTTCCATATGTCTTGCAATACTGGGATTCCCTGATAAGGGTTTTGTTCTCGGTGCAGTTCCATAGTCCAGCCGATTCCATTCCATCGGGTTCTTCATCCAGATAGCGCAGTTTTTCCCATATTACTTAGTTAGATACCATTTAGGCTCCTCTGGCCACCACACTCGGGACTGATTTGGCCACTGGGTGACGATGCACTGGCAGGGGCTGCTGCCTACTAGGACGGCATCCTTTGTCCCAGGTCCCCCCCCCTAGCCTAGCGATACACTCAATCCCAACCGGAGCGTCTGTCAGGACCATGCCTGGGGATCTCGGTCTTGTCCAACACGCGCGCGACTGTTCAGGTTCCACTCATCAGGTCCCATACTTCAACAATGGATCTCTCCACGGCCAACGTGAATCTCATCAGTGGTCCGCCACAGACCCATCAGTTAGTCACATTCAGGATTCCAGCTATCCGGAGGCCAAGTGTCCAAACAAGTTTTCTTCTCCTCAGGGATCTCAAACTGCTTCTTTATTTCTTTCGTACAGTGTCTTGGTGCAATTGAGGCTGAGTAGGTGGGGAGGGGAGGCTTGGTGACTACTACTTCTGTAAACTCTTTTATTACTTCCTCTTTCATCTTATCTATTGCCCATTTTACGAATGGAAAGGGACACTAACTGTCCTGCCTTGATTACACAAAAACCATCTCTCTCCCTTTGGGCAGGTAACGTACCCAAACCTCCCTATATACCCCCTATTCCTACCATCAAATAACTTCTTTCCCCCGCTTCACAAATTGTTCTAGTCCTCACATTATAGCATGCACCGTTCACATGGGAATGATAGATAAATGATCTGGTCGTCACGCCCTCCATATCTGATTAGGATGATAACATTTATCACAATTATTAATACTTTTTACCACAATTACATACAAAGCAAACAATACCACGACTGCTCCTTTCATACTGTCAGTTATACATTCAATTCTTTTTTTTTTTTTAAAATTACTGTTACGGGTTTGCTTCCTGGCTCACCATCCATGTTCCTCTCATCAGGGACGGGTGGATCACCACAGGGTCCTTTAACCCGGATTGCGTGGGTCCACCCTTTTTCTTTTGTTCGTACTGCTGTCTCGGTTGTCAGTTAATACTAGGTATGGGCCGGTTCCACCTGGGCTGGAGTTTCTCCTCCTTCCAATTCTTGACCAGTACCCAGTCACCGGCCTTTACAGCATGTATTGGAAAGTCGAGTGGTGGGCTTTGAGCCAATAGTCCTTTAGCTTTTAATTCTGTAAGGGAACGAGATACTGCCCAGTAAAATAGTTCCTTAAGAATATATCATGCCCTCATATGGTGGGTTAATTCCTACTATCTTTCCCAAATAAGGTACCCAAACAACTTTTCATAGGGGGGACACTGCTTTTTTTTTTTAACTTTGCATGGGGTCTCCGTTGCTTTTCTCAAAGCCTTTCTGTTTCCCTACTGCTCCAAACATGTGCCAGACTCCATGTACATATTCTGCTCTTAAAGCCTTAATTTCTGCCATTGAGCTAAGCAGATTGCAGGCAAGCTTCCTATTTGATCCTGCGCTATAGCTTTTACTTCTTTATATATTACTCGTCCAAAATATTTTACCTGCTGCTGACAAAACAAAAAACTTCTTCCTTGATACATCATGACCTCTGTGCCATCTTTTCCAAGATAATTACAATGTCTCTCTCTCACATTGCTCCTCACTTGTGGAACAAACCAACAAAATCATCCACATTACTATATGAACACCTTCCAAAACTGCCTACAACATCTGATTAAAAACACAGCGCTAGTATTTAAAACGCTGCCGCATCCTAGCCTAGGTGTATTTAATACCTCTTCTTAATGTTCTTACCATAGCTATGTTCACCATTATCTTAATATTATTATTATTATTATTATTATTATTATTATTATTATTATTATTATTATTATTATTATTATTTCCTGATTATCGTACCTGTTCACATCCCCAACACACCTTATCCATTACCTATCTCCTTACAAGCCTTGTCTGGCTTAGATCCAGATTTATTTCACTCCTGATATGGGCCATTTGAGAAAAACACTCTCCCAAATACATTTATTATTGGCATGGAACCTCTGGCCCCTGTTTGGCTCTGTCATAGACTCACTGTGTGTCGGTGCTTGCATCACTTATTTCAGACTTTTCAACAGGTCTGTTGTTACTGACAACATTGTCTTTCCTTTTTCACGCTCTTTCTTTATTAAAGCAGTTCTCATCAATTTATCCCTCTGCTTCCCACTTTAATCCTTTCTGATTGCTTCTTTCTCATTCTAAAACTCAATGTCTTACTTCTCAGATAGTTTATCCTCCTTTTTAAAATCTTCCACTGACTTCTCGAATCCTTCATATTTTACCACCACCCCTTCTACCTCGGGGGCAGTCATCACTTTCCCAGATCTTTATTCCTGCTTGTCTGACCATCTGTCTTTCTTCTGAAGTAAATAAAACTTCCCATTATTGACATCATTGTCTGCCAACTCCTTTTTTTTGTTTCCCTGGGCCCCATTATTTAATTACCCTTCTCCAAACCAGAATGTTTATTCTAAACAAACCCATAAAGCTGCTTGTTGTCAGCAATTAAACTTATTTCTAATTTTGTTTCAAACCATTCACCCCTAAAATTCCCAAATTCAATTTCCTAGTTTTATTTAAATACATACGACTAAACAATTTTCCAAATTAACTTTAATGAAAAGAAATCAACAAAATGCCAAAGCAACCTACATTTTCCAACTTTCCCCTTTTATGTTGCAATGATACAAAGCCTTGTCCGTTACCTTACAGCTGTTCGTAACCTCCCCATTGCTTACCAATTTCTTAAAGGAAAAACACACACACATACCCTTACAGCATGTGGCCCACAGCAAAACAAACCTATCAATATACAAACTTCCTCATTCATACAAACCTGTTTTTACACACACATCTCAACATTAGCTCCATTCTTACTTCAATGAGATTGTTTGAAACAACTCAATATTTTTCATTGAAACATAGAAAATAGAAATTAGGTGCAGGAGCAGGCCATTCAGCCCTTCGAACCTGAACTCCATTCAATATGATCATGGTGATCATCCAATTCAGTAGTCCTGTACCTGCCTTCTCTCCATAGCCCCGATCCCTTCAGCCACAAGGGCCACATCGAACTCCCTCTTAAAATATGACAACGAACTGGCCTCAACTACTTTCTGTGGCAGAGAATTCCACATCATTTTTCCCATGTGCATTATATTTGGCCCTAGGAACTGATCTATTTGTTCAGCCAGTCCAAGGGGTCTTCCAATAAAATTTTCATCTCCTTTTTAAAGTTCCTCACCTCCATACCCATGGTGAGAGGCACATTTACAAATCCCATACCCCCCTTCATTTCCCCCTAACGTGACTCCCTGAGGGGCATCATTTGAACAAATCTGTCTGATCTCTTGTTCGGCTGCCCTCGTTTGAGATCGCGTCATCCGTCAATGCCTGGGACACCCGTCCCATTCTCGTTCCTCATTTTTATTTCCTCTTTACTTATCTGACTGGCTCTCTCCTTCACGTTCTTTGTTTGAATCACAGTTTCTTTCACCCTGTTTCTTCTTACTCCCCCCCCCCCTCGTGATTCTATACTATCTGTTCTTCTGAGACAGGAGCGGACAGGTTTACTGCCGATCCGCTCTGGCTTTAGTGGGACCTCCTGGGCAGATGCAGCGGCGCTGATGGGGGGTATATTTGGGGGCTGGGATTCATAGGCGGGGGGCAAGTCCGTCGTAGGTTGTTCATCACCAATTGTGGGGCCAGTCAGGTTCATCCTGCTCTCTCTCCGTCTTTAATGGAAACATCCCATTATTGGTTTCCAGCACTGGGCATATTCCTTTTCTATTTGATTCGGCGTTTTCTCTTTATTCATAAAAAACATTCAACGACTGTCTCACCCAGTCCTCTTTGAACCCAACGCGGCCACACACTGCGCTCCCTCGAATAGGCTCCTTTGGCCATTCAAATTAAAAAAAACTTTATCATAGTTTCCTTACTCTTCCCCCGGGTGTTCCCTTCACCCATCCGTGCAACATTCGCCCCAACGGGACTATCGGGAGGATGTGCGGCTCCATATCAGTAGGAGCCTTATCCTGTTTCCCCCGGACCCTTTTCCCGTTCCTGGTTTCATTGTCTCGTCGTATATTTCCCGTCGACCAGACCCCGAGTCGCCCAGGCAATACTTAATAGCAGTTTTTCTTACCTGGGTCCTGTGCACAAGAATCGCTTCGACCGTTCTTATTTATTCACCTTACACCCCTCTTGCTGCCCGAGTCTTTATACTCGAATATCACTCGCTCAAACTGCTGCTGGCAAGCAAGGAGATCAGAGGACTGCTGAAATCAGCAGGGTGCACCTCCCTCCATTTTGCCTCCACCATGCAGCCGGAGTGGCGATCCCGGCGAGCCCCCAGTTTGTGAGATACGCTTTCTGCTTCACAATCATGTCAAAGACTAAAATTTGGAAGCAAGAGTTTCTTTTATTTTTCACGAATCTGCAGACCCGGGTGCCTCTCCAAGTCGAGACACACCAAGTCAGAGAAAGTCATCCCCCTTTATACACACAAATTTTACATTCAACCTCCCATCCGGACCCTTCTCCAATCAGGGTCTGAGGTGCACAATCTGTAGGTACCTCCTCCCAGTACCTCCCACATCTACATCGAATGTTCATGGTACTGAGCAGTTTCTTGACAGGGTGTGTTGTAATATTCATTGATTTTTCTATTAGCATGCTCAGTTGCTATGAGCCTACTAGTTTTACTCACCTCCTAGTTGAAACCCTCTCAGTTCCCCTATATCAGTACTAAAGCTAAGCGATAGTGACAGGAGTCCCATCTATCACTCCATTTTCTACTGATAGGGATCTCTCTACATCACTCCCTTTACCGCTACACAATGCTATTACATTATCATGATCTATGTTTTGGTCACCTATCGACAGCAAGCTGTGTCAGAACCCTCTCTCGGCCCCTATCCAGTTCAATTCTCTTTAAAAACTTCCTTACTTTATGGGGTTAATCACTTTATTCCTCACAAGGGTTTTAGCTTAATAAAAAACTGGACAAACATCGGATTGTTTTTTTCTGGACTGCGGAGGTTGAGGGGAGATGCTGATGTTGAGAGGCCGGGATAAATGCGACAGTCAGAAACTTTTCTCCCCAGGAGAAATGCCAAAATACTAGAGGGCCTAGCTTAAAGGTCAAGAGGGAAAAATAAATGGCAGAAAACAAACATTTTGCAAGGAGCGCTGCAATGACTTGTAGTGGAAGCAGGAAAGATGATAGTGGCATTTAAATGGCTTTTAGGTGGGCGCATATGAATTTTAAGGATAAGAGGGTTTATGGAGCATGTGCAGGATGAAGAGTTGGTTTGTCAGCAAGACATTGTGGGCTGGAAGGCGCGTGTTCTTTTCCCCCCCCCCCCCTTTTTTTACTGTATTGTTCATATGTTTGAATACTAGGCAAGTCACCACATTTAAGATTCACCACACATGTGAAAGATGTCCTCAGCAGCAGAACTCCAGTGCATGATTAAGTTGTTGTGAATCATAAACCTTCTGGGGGGGGGCCGGTTGCTGAATGTGGAAAACTGATTGAACCACTTCTCTCTCAGTATCTCTTGATAAGCCCAGTGTTACTTGCTTGTTGCCAGGTGAATTTCGGTCTGATGCCATGGCAGATGAAGAGGCTCAGGCCTGGCGAAAGTCAACAGTGTGATGATGCTGGGCGCAGCGGAGGAAGTCAGGAAAGACCTGGAGTGGTTCTGATAAGCCCTACGCATACTTGGAAGTGTTTCCTGACACCTGGGCCCATCTCCTTAGCCATACTGGGCGAGCTGGATCTTATATCAGCAGCAGACGCCTTTCAGGTGAACTCAATCCGACAGGGAGCCCCGTTTACGGTTCCTGCGGCATCCGGATCCTTTCATGCCTGCCTGATGCAGGCGCTGATGCGACCAGGGCGCGGAAGGCTCCTTCAAACAAGGACCACATGAACATGGACCAGATACGCCTCTATACCAGATGGCCCCAAGAACTGGCCAGCGCCGTGCAGGGAGTTCTGAGTCGTGAGCCCAAGGTAGTAAGGCCATGCTGCCCAGCCGGCTGAACAGCCTGTCTAAAAGGTGGGCGGACAGTGCCAAGCGCTGGCCGAGTCTGTGGAGGCGGTGAGTGGCCTTGCTTCATTGACTTGGTTTGCAAAGGTGCTGGAGGTGTGCGCCAGCTCCCGGACTGAGTACAGCGACCAGATGGAAAGAAGTCAAGAGGAACACTGAAGGAATCACACAGCTTCAGAAGAGGGAGAATGGAGAAGGAGAAGAAGAGGGTGGAGGCTAGGTCACGGAGGACTACGCAGGATGGGATGGTGGTACGCGTTGTTTCTCTACCAGATCAGCGGTTAAGATGATCCCAGTGGAAAAAAACTTGTGGGAGTTTATTGTGACACAGTCTTTGCTTGGACCTCACTAACAGTTTGGCCACGAATTTGGTTGGCAATGTGGCTATGACGGAACCATCACCATCTAGCTTGGCCCTAGAGATCAACGGATGCAGCCACGCAGCATTTCAAGTAAGAAGATCGAGAACAAGAAGACGGCAGGCTCTGTGGACCCAAAGGCCGATTGGGCCAAGCCTGTGAGCTCGGCCAATGTCTGCGTGAAAGCCCTGGAGATGGTGGTTGGCCAGTAATGCTCCAGGGACCTGGGGTAAGACTGTGGGGACCGACGACCCCAGCCGGCTGGGCACCAGCTTCGCCCGACGACAAGTCCATGATTCCTGTGCAGGCTGACGCAGGTTGAGCAGGAGGAGGATAGTGATGCCAAGAATACACCTTTGGAGCTGTTCCAGAGTGGCCATCGCGTGTGTGAGCAGCTGGAGGAGATCGTGCGTGATGCCCAGTGTTGCCCAGTTGCAAAACCTTGTCTCTGTATTAATGAAAAGACCACCAAGTTTCAGGAGTACATGTCAGGGGGACATTAGAAAGTCGCAACACCCAGCCATTGCTTGCAGCACCAAAATCTGACCAGGGTCTTTCCAGAGGAAAAGGTGCAAGCGGGTGTCAAAAATGGTCTGGGATAAGCCTGCTCAGAGTGGAGCAAGCAAAGTGCCAATGTACACAGTAGAGAGAAAACTAACTGGAAAATAAACGCGCCCAAGGTGAAGAATGCCAGGACCTCGAAGAGGTCTTTGTGACCTTGATGAGATGTCAGGTGAGGAGATAGACTACAATCACTACTTATACTGCGGGTGAAGGTCTTGGTGCTCTGAGCAGGTCAAGGAGCTGTGGGCTAAAATGAGCAACTTTTCCAGATGATGTCAACTGATGTAAAGTCTCTATCAAGACACAATCACCCAGTTTACCAGCGACGTGAACAGTGAGCCTGCGAACCGATCAGGCTATTCCCAGGATTGTTTATCAGGAATATGATTCTACACCGAGGCTTTTTCAGGCTTGCTAGCGTTGCAAACCTCTGCCATATGATCTCTGGGACCTATGTGGAGGTTTCCTGAAGTACTGAGGGCCCAAGTCACCAGTCTGGAAACTTACATCAACTTGATCCCTCGGACCCCTGTTATGTAAAGCAGCAAGCTCCAGAAGTTACACAGTCGCCATGGGAGGCATCAAGGATGTTGGTCCTAAAAACAAGGCGGAGTTCGAGGGAAAATTCAAAAGAGGATGAACGCATTAACTCAAACTCTACAAGATGTCGTGCCACTGGCAAGTGAACCAATAAATCATGATTGTCACGATCCTCCCCGACGATTGTCCAAGCAGTCTCCTCAGCGTGCGAAGACAGGGTGTGGATGGCACATGTTGAATTTTGCCATTTACAAGGGCCACTTCGCATTTGCTTGACCAAAGTAGGGTTTCCATTTCCCATGGGGTCATCAATGGCGAGCAAGGTTATTACAAGCTGTGAAAAGCCCACGATGCAAGGCTCCTGGTTTGGTTTTTTACCTTGTAATGATTGTAGGCAATAGCAATATTGCTAAACTACTATGGAGGGCCCCATACCCATTTAAAATACATATAATAAATACCTTCTTTACATTTAACATTTTCTACTGTCCTTCTTCAATTTATTCTCTTTCAAATC
>CM069138.1:23698276-23735214 GCA_035221665.1 Okamejei kenojei
AGATCAATTCTCGTGAACCTACGCTGCACTGCCTCAATCACAAGGATGTCATTCCTCAAATAGGAGGACCAAAATGTACACAATACTCAGATGTGTTCAACCAGATCCATATACTACTGCCAGAACCTCTTTACTCCTATACTGAAATCGTTGTTATGAAGGGCAACTTTCCATTAGCTTTTCTTCACTGCTGCTGTACCTGCACGCCAACTTTCAGTGACCAGTGTACAAAGGACACCCGGTCTCGCTGTACATCCCCCTTACTAACCTAACCCCATAGAAATAATAATCTGCCCCTTGTTTTTGCCGCCAAAAATGGATAACTTGCCATTTATCTATATTATACTGCATCTGCCACGCATCTGCCCACTCACTCAACTGTCCAGGTCCCATGCAAACCTCCTACATCCTCTTTCACAGATCACACTGCCACCCTGCTTTGTGTCATCTGAAAAACTTGCTAGTGTTGCTCCTAATTTCCATTTCAATCATTATAATTTATGGTAAACAGTTGGCAGCCCCAACTCGAGAGTGCAGGACTCTCCACTCGCCTCTGACTGCCTTTCTGAAAAGGCACATTCACTCCTAACTTGGCTTTCTGTCTGCCAACCAAATTTTTCTAGCCATTAAACTCACTCCCTCACAATACTTTGGCTCTAATTTTAGTCACAGTCTCCCGTGCGGGGGACTTATCAAAGGTTTTCTGAAATTTCTAGATTACACCACACCACTGGCACCCCTTTCATCCATTTTACTTGTCAAATCCTCAAAAATTCCAGAAGATTAGTCTAGCTTAATTTACCTTTCATAAATCCATGTTGACTTGGACTAAATCCTTTTACTGCTATACCAATGCCCCTTTTTTACTTCTTTAATAATTGATTCCAGCATCTTTCCCATCACGAAGTCAGGGCTAACTGGTCTTAATTCCACGTTTTCTCTTCGCTCCTTTCTTGAAAAGTGGGGGATAACATTGCAGTTCTCTATCCACAGGGGGACTGATCCTGAATCTATTGAACATTGGAAAATGATCACCAATGCGTCCACTATTTCTAGAGCCTCCTCCCTGAGGACCCTGGGATGCAGACCATCAGGCACAGGGGATTTAGCATCCTTCAGTCCCATTAGCCTACCCAATACTATTTCTCGTCTAATGAAAATTTATTTCAGTTCCTCTACCCCCTTAGATCCTCTGTCCTCCAGTACATCTGGGAGATGGTTAAATCTTTGTGCTGCTGACCTACATAATTCCCCAGTTAGTTTAGTTTATTGTCACATGTACCAAGGTGTAGTGAAAAGCGTTTGTGTGCTAACCAGTCAGCAGAAATACTATACATGATTACAACCTTCCGGGACAAGTATACGTGTTAATGATAAAGGAATAAACAGTGGTGAGGAAAAGTTCAAGTTCGAATTTATTGCCATATGCCACCAATTTGGGGTACGTGATATTTGAGTTACCATACAACCAACTAAGTGAAATGCACAATACACAGCCACATCAAAATAAAAAACTTACATAAACATCCACACAGCGGAATCCACATTCTCACTCAGGACAGTAGGAAATTAGAGTTCAATCATCTTCTCCTGTGTTTACCGTGGTCGGGACCATTGAACCTCAGCAGTCGTCGCTGCCGTTGTTGGTCCGAAAGCCTTGGTCAGTGGTGGGAAACTCCGGCGCGGGAAGGATCGGACACTCATGGCAATGGTGCTCCAGTGGTTGGAATCTTCTTACCGGAGACCGTTGGGTTTAAGGTCACGGGTCCCCGCGGTTGGAGCTCTTCAGGGGTGATCATCTGCGGAGGACGCACGCTCCGCGATGTTTAAAACCGCGCCACATCCGTGGCTTGAAGCTCTGGGCCGGTCTTTAGGTAAGGCGCCACATTCCACGTTGTTTGGCTTGCTGAGGGTCGGAGATGCAATACGGAAATATCGTTCTCCGTCGAGGTAGGGGGTTGAAAAACAGTTTCCCCAATTCCAACCCCCCCCCATCCCCCACATATATCAGACTAGAAAACATAGAAAACTTAGAAATTAGGTTGCAGGATAGGCCATTCTGCCCTTCTGAGGCCTGCACCGCCAGTCAATATGATCATGGAGATCATCCAAATCAGTATCCCGTTAAATGCCTTCTCTCCATCACCCTCTGAATCCCACTTAGCACAAGGGCCACATCCAACTCACTCTTAATTATAGCCTCTGAAATGGCAAACAACTACACTCTGTGGAAGAGAGTGCCAGATAGACTCACCACTCTCTACATTAAAACACAACATTATTAACATACTTTTATATCATACTTTAATCTAATAAAAACAGAGTGGGGGGACTGAAGCTGGTGAGAGTTAGAAACATGGCAGCAGTATGTTGATCTACATCCCTCGAGTGCAAAGAACTAAACAAAATAGGCAATGTGTTGGTGTGGTGGAACAACCAAGTCTAGAGATTAGTCAATTTTGTCAGCGACAGACAAACTCAGAATTGCGAGGAATCATAGAATATAGAATCATAGAAAATAGGTGCAGGAGTGTAGGCCATTCGCCTCCGAGTATCTGGCGAGAGGTTAGAATCAGTGTTTGATTGCAAAGCTTATAGAGGGACAAAATCACAGGATTCTTCCTCCCAATATTGAGTCTGGAGGAAATTCCCATTACCCCATACTTATATGAGATACAATTTTTTATGTTTCAGGACGGCAGAGGATTGAGAGACCTGGGTGTTGACTCAAAAATGAAGGAAAGTAATTCGGGTATTTATGGGTGAGTGAAATTGCAGAGGGTTCATACGTGAAGAGTTCAAGGCCAGTTTTCTGAAGTAAAAAATGATATGTGGGCAGGGAATCCATTGCTGACCACGGTCTCCTGCTGTGAGCAGATGGGTGAGATAGATGGAGGGAATAATGATCCTACCAGCTGGACAGTGAAGCTCCAGTTTAATTTAAGCTGGGCCAAGCCTTGTCATTCAAAAGTGATGCAGGAAGCACTTTAATATACATGGGTACACAAAAAGCTGGAGTAAATCAGCGGTGTGCTTGAAGCATCTAAGCGCGCGAAGGAGATAGCGACGTTCGGGTAGAGACCCTTCTTTCTGAATGGATATACACTTTTATGCAAGTTAAATATGGTAGATGGACGCAAAAATCTGGAGGAAATGGCCACCATTCCATTTTCTCCAGAGATGCAGCCTGTCCCGCTGAGTTACTCTAGCATTTTGTGTCTTATCTTCGGTTTAATCAGTTATTCTTGCAGGTCTTCTCACACAAGTTAAAATGGATTCTCTCCCCGAGAGTTACAGACCTACTGCTGATCCAAGGGGGCTGGATCACAAAAATTATTTATGGGTGTGATGTAATCATGCAACAGATCACATCCAAGCATCTGAATGGCCCTCAGTCCTTCTCGAAATTCAGTGACATCAGGCAACCCAACCTCTGTTCCCCAGAACTTTGAGCTGCTGGACCTGCCCTTCTCCAGGCCATGTTATGGCTATAATATCCCCAGTCCAAGTACCATCCATACCCAGAATTAATCTGCCTTACCCATCAGGCTTCTGGCATTAAATTAAATGGTTAATCTATCAGACCTTCCTCACTCCATGAATTGCCCTGCCCATCCTCTCTACTGATATACATTGACGTCTATATCAGGCTCCATTTCCCCATCTCCCACATGAATGCTATGGGTCAGACCCTCCTGCCAGATTAGTTTAAACCCTCTCACAGCAAATCTCCTCTCCAGGACATGTGGTCTTCCTGTTCAAGCGCAAATCAGTCACTTTTGTACGTTGGCTTGTCATTTTCTGCTTAGGCATGCATTTATGTGTTCCACCTTCCTGCTCTCTGTCTCGCCCGCTGGTGTCTCATTGATAGATTCTAACATTTCCCCTGCCACAGATGTTGTGCAAATTGGCCTGTCATTTTCTGCTTTTTGTCTGCCTTTTTAGAATGAAGGGATTACATTAGCTATTTTCTATTCTAATTTAAAGTTACCGGAATCTTGGGAGGAACTTTGGTGTCAGATCACAATCGCTCTGTATCTCTAGTGATTGTAATTTTCCCAAGTTCCCTTCCATCCAATTTTGACTGACCACTTATTCGGGGATTTTATAACACTTCTTTCCTCTAACGTTGGGGACTGCTGCACCCCCCAATTCCAAAATATTCACTTAATTCTTCATCATCTGTTAAATCCTCCCCCCCCCCCCCCCGCGTGTTTTCCATTATCAATCCCCCAGATTCACTTTTTTATATACTTCCAATGTTCACTTTGTTGGATCCATGGAACGTTTTACTCTGAGGTTTTACATTTCTGGGGAGCCATATCTGGCACTCCAGTCAGTAGGATGTTCGTCATTGTTTGTTCTTTTTTAGTCATATGTTTGTGTAAGTATATGTTTTTCCACCATTTGGTAATATCCACAATAAGTGGTCCACCCATTGAATGTTTTTCTTGTTGAAATGTCTTGCTCTATCTAGTTGGAGATTCTTTCCATGTCTGCCCCTGCATCTCAATTTGTCAACCCCGTAATCCTAATTTGCCACACACACACCACAAAACTCACATTCGCTAGCTCTGCTTTATGCTCCCAAAGCTGCCCATGTTTAAATTTAAAATGTGAATCTGGGTGATACTCTCTCAGGGGAGGTGACCAGCATAGCATAGAACACAGAACAGTAGAGCTCAGGAACAAGCTCTTCAGCCCACTATGTCTGTGCCAAACATATCAAATTACTGTCTTTCAGTCTTTATGTGATATAAATATCCCTCCAATTCCTACATATTCATGTGTCCAAATATAATAGCCTCTTAAAACACCATCTGCTTCCTCTCCACTTGGAAGTGCATTCCAAGCACCTTTGTGTTTAAAATTTGCTCCACACATCTCCCTCAAACTTACCCACTCTCACATTAAAACTATACTCTCTAGGATTTATCTTCCACCCTGAGATAATGACTGACTATCTACCCTATCTGTGCCTCTCATAATTCTATACACTTCCATCAAATCGTTGCTCAGCGTTCAACGCTCCAAAATAAAAATAATCAAAGTTTACAACCTCTCCTTATAGTTATTGAAAATACCATCAAAGCATTTCCTGTCTCACCAGAGGTCCAAAAATCCTTGACTATTGCTACACAACCATCAAAGAAGCCTATTACTCTACCCACTACCCACACGTTGGAAAGTTGGACCATCAGACTCTGTTCCTTCTTCCTGCTTACAAGTTGAAACTGAAGCATGAGGATCGAGCACAGAAAGCTGTATAGTGCTGGTCTGAGGAAATGGATGAGGTCGTACTTGACTGGTTTGAGTCGGTAGGCTGATTCACATTTAAAGAACTGGTGGCCATCTGGATTAATAGACCACAGATGTCACAGACTTTATCAGTAAGTGTATCGGAACTGCATGCCAAAATGATAACACGAGCAGACACAACAAACTGCGGATGCTGGAATCTTGCATAGAACACATTGTGCTGGATCTTTGGAGGACATAGATTGGTGACATTACAATATGAGTGTTCCCTAGCCTGAAGCCACAAATAAACCGAGAGTTTCTTTCCTTACTGAAGTCCAAGTCTATCCAGGCAGAATTCTGGTGAAACTCCTCTCCACCCTCTACAACGACTCAACCTTTCCTGTAATGGAGCGACCAGAACTGCACAGCACAGATCCCATATGAACAGACCTTCTGGACTAGCCTTCCAGGCGAGACTTTGTCACTGGCCTTGGTAATGTCTATGTAGACAATATCATTGTCCTTGTCAATCCTCTTGGTCACCTCTTCAAAAATCTCAACAAGACACACAAATCTGTATTGAATACCATCAATCAACCTTTCCAAATGCAGAGAGATCCCAACTCACAGAATTTCCTCCAACAACCTCCTCACTGACCTATAGTCCCCTGGCTTATCCTCACAATCCTCCTTAAATAAATCACCCTCCAATCTGACAGCTCCTCACCCATGGCTATCAATGATAAATGTATTTCAGCCAAGGCACCAGCAAATTCTTCCCTGACTTCCCACAATATCCCAGAATACAGTTGGTCAAACCTCATGTATTTAAGACCATCAGTGTCACCTCT
Organism: Okamejei kenojei; assembly: GCA_035221665.1. Taxonomy (NCBI): domain Eukaryota; kingdom Metazoa; phylum Chordata; class Chondrichthyes; order Rajiformes; family Rajidae; genus Okamejei; species Okamejei kenojei. The sequence goes on from CM069138.1 coordinate 23,704,369, forward strand.
TCTGTAATCCAGATACTGTATGTTTCAAGGTATCAGTATTGTTTTCCAAATTTACTAATTTCCTTGATTTCCCCAGCCAACCAACATCCAGATGACAAATATCCCATCCATCTCTGCACTTTCTATTTGAGGAACGTAGGACCCCAATTCCCCATATCCTTCTCGCCATCCGTCCCACCAACTCTGTGGCCACAAATCCCTGTACAAGGCCTCATGCTTTCCCCATCATGGGAATTTCCAAGCATATAGTCAGGGGTTTAAGGAGTACAGAACAGGGATGTGTAGATTGAGTTAAGATGCAGATTAACAGACCATCTAACTCAATGCAGCAACACACCCAAGAGGTTAAACATCTCCCTCCTGCTCCAATGTTCACCAGTATGTTAGCAAAGCAGCACAATGATGGGAATGAGCTTACCGTTTAAAAGATACTAGGACTACTTGGGACTAGGGGAAAACAAATGGTCGGCACGGACTGGAAGGGCTGAGAGGGCCTGTTTCCGTGCTGTAATTGTTATATGGTTATACGCAAACCTGGTGGGACAAAGGGCCTGCTTCCACGCTGTATCTTCAAACTAAACTAATCTTCTGTTCCCTATATTTCATTAGCAACTGCACAGTTGTGTTTAGGGGATAGTCATTTTAGGCTGCAGTGCACTGCAACAACTTATTACAGAGGTTGCCAAATGTTTAGAATGTTCTACTACAGAGTGTTGTGGAGATGTGGAGTGTTGTCCATAATAGGAGGAAGTAAATTCATTTTTTAAGGAGTAGCGAATTGAAGGAATTGGGAAACAGACACAACACAGGAGATGAGGCTTGGGGCAGAGCAGAAATGTCCATATTGAATGGTGGGGCAGGTGAGGGACTGTTCCTGCTCATCTTGTGATGACTCGCATTCTATCAGCAAGATTCCATGAGACACAGAATAACCGGGAGGTCCCACAACACTTCTCAAGAATTTGGAAAGTCATGGGTTATTGACTCCTTGTGAGTTAAGGTGTTGGGATGTCACATGATTTGCAACTTTAATATTGGGTGCTCAAACATCCTTTGTGTTTACTGCAACAATTTGCCTTGCAGGAGAAGAGTTGGATAACCATGGGCAGCAAGGAATGGAAAACTGTTGCTCTCTTAAAGATGGCCTTGAGGAGCTTCACCAAAGCATCTGATGTCAGGGAGGATAATGCCTTATTCTTACAGCTGTACCGTAACTGGGAACAGTTCCAGATGCCTGGCCCAATCTCTGTGGCCATTTTATGTGAAATAATATTCCTTTCTGCAGGAGAATGTTTTGCAATTGACAATAAAGTCTCCAAGGGAGTATTTAAGTACATGAAATATCACAGAATCTGTGCCTCTTTTGTGCAAGAGAGTAATGAGGACTGGGAGGCTTTTCAGAAAACTCGCATGAACATGGATCAAATCCGGCTTCTCTCTCTGACAGCCCCGACTGACATGAGGGATGTTATGAAGTTCCTCATGCAGAAGGATCCAAAGATGACTGAAAATTTCCACTTGATCACTCTGAACAGCATCAAATCTGCTGCAGATAAATGCTTGAAGCTTTCTACGGCTGTGGAGGAGATATTTAACGCAGTCATCAGTCTGATTAATAAACTACTGGAGGGCTGTATAAGCTCGAAAGGTGTGTATGAGGAACAGTAAACGGCTGTTCCACTGCGGCGACCTAATTGCCGAGTTTAGAAGAGTTTGCCCTCGACTCATACTCGCAGCATGGTCGACATAAGGTCCTAGGAGGTCTTTGTAACTCTCCTTCATGCTCGACAGTAGTCCCCGCGTACCCGAGGCCTCAGCTAGGTCGCGGCGTATTTTTCAACATGCTGAAAAATGCCCGCGAGTAAAAAAGGTCGACATGGAAAAAACTGATTTATTTTTTACTCGTGGGTCTAGTCAAAGTAGGTCGTAGTACGTCGGCATGTTATTCGTAGGTAATCGTGGGTAGTCAAAGGTAATCAAAAGTAGTCGAAGGTAGTCGAAGGTAGTCTTCAACATAGTCAAAGGGAGGTCGAAGGAGATCGAAGGAGGTCGTCTTCACTCTCCACTATTTGGTGTGCAATTTTCCCGAAGCTAGTCGAAGCTAGTCTTCAACATAGTCGAAGGAGGATGAAGGAGGTCTTTTACATAATCTTCTTCTTTTCTAAGCTTTCTAAGCTGGAGTGAGCTCAGGAAGTTTACAAAACCAGCATGAATTTTATACCAGTTGGCTGGTTAGCTGTGAAAATGTCTATGGCAGAAACATTTGTGAATGGTGTCAGTTCATTCATCAGTAGAAGCATGCTCAAGAGGAAGCAGTAAAAGATAATTCTAGGTCAGGGAATGATCACAACACCAATCCAAATTCTGCTGGAGGAGCTGAGAATGATATCATATATAAAACAGATAAAATCCTATCATGATTACTGTTTTTAAAAAAAAAATGACTTGAATAAACTGATTGAGCAGGCATTTTCAGGTTTTGTAAATCTAGCTTGGAGAATTTGCAATAGATGCAGACTGCAATGAGACGCACAGAGGCCTGAAGATGTCAGAATTGGAATATGTGAGGAGCTGGAAACAATGGGAAAGTCTCTACAGGCTGACAAAAACAAAATGTTTAATTTAACTGTGAAAATCAAACAAGTGATGCAGGATTATGTTCAGCTCACCTCTCGTAACAAAGTTAGTGTAGAAATAGCAGGAGCTATGACAGAAATATTTCAAATGTCATTAGAAACGGGAATAGTGCAGGAGGATTGGCGTACTGCGCATGTTGTCCATTGTTTAAAAAGGGTTCAAAGAATAAACCTAGCAATTATAGACCTGTTAGTTTGACGTCAGTGGTGGGCAAATTAATGGAAAGGATACTTAGAGATAATATATATAAGCATCTGGATAAACAGGGTCTGATCAGGAACAGTCAACATGGATTTGTGCCTGGAAGGTCATGTTTGACAAACCTTCTTGAATTTTTTTGAAAGCGGTTACTAGGGAAAAATGATGTGGGTAAAGAAGTGGATGTTGTCTATATGGATTTCAGTAAGGCTGACAAGGTTCCCCATGGAAGGTTGGTTAAGAAGGTTCAATCTTTGGGTGTTAATGGCGGAGTAGTAAGATGGATTCAACAGTGGCTGAATGGGACATGTCAGAGAGTAATGGTGGATGGCTGTTTGTCAGGTTGGAAGCCGGTGACCAGTGGGGTGCCTCAGGGATCTGTGTTGGGTCCACTGTTGTTTGTCATGTACATCAATTATCTGGATGATGGGGTGGATAATTGGATAAGTAAGTATGCAGTTGATACTAAGGTGGTGTTGTGGATAATAAATTAGATTTTCAATGTCTACGGAGAGATTTGGGCCATTTGGAAAAGTGGGCTAAAAGATGGCAGGTACACAAAAGGCTGGAGAAACTCAGCGGGTGCAGCAGCATCTAAGGAGCGAAGGAGATGGGCGACGTTTCGGGTCGAGACCCTTCTTCAGACTGATCAGGGAAACAAGAGATATAGACAGTGATGTGGAGAGATAAAGAACAATGAATGAAAGGTATGCAAAAAAGTATCAATGATAAAGGGAACAAGCCATTGTAAGCTGTTTGTGGTGTGAAAATGAGAAGCTAGTGCGACTAGGGTGGGGGAGGGAGATAGAGATAGAGGGAATGCCAGGGCCCGAGGGCTGAGGGAGAGGTGGGAAGGGGAGGAGACCGCAAGGGTGATGGAGTTTAATGCTGATAAGTGTTAAGTGCTACATCTTGGCAGGACAAATCAAAATAGGACATACATGGTAAATGATAGGGAATTGAGGAATGCTGTGGAACAGAGAGATCTAGGAATAACTGTGCATAGTTTCCTGAAGGTGGAATCGCATGTAGATAGGGTGGTAAAGAGAGCCTTTGGTGTGCTGGCCTTTATAAATCAGAGCATTGAATATAGGAGTAGGGAAGTAATGTTAAAATTGTACAAGGTATTGGTAAGACCAATTCTGGAGTACGGTGTACAATTTTGGTCGCCTAATTATAGGAAGGATGTCAACAAAATAGAGAGAGTACAGAGGAGATTTACTAGAATGTTGCCTGGGTTCCAGCAACTACGTTACAGAGAAAGGTTGAATAAGTTAGGTCTATATTCTTTGGAGCGCAGAAGGTTAAGGGTGATTGAGGTCTTTAAAATGATGAAAGGGATAGACAGTTGACATGGATAAGCTTTTCCCATTGAAGGTAGGGAAGATTCAAACAAGAGGGCATGACATGAGAATTAAGGGACAGAAGTTTAGGGGTAACATGAGGGGGAACTTCTTTACTCAGAGGTTGGTGGCTGTGTGGAATGAGCTTCCAGCAGAAGTGGTGGAGGCAGGATCGATTTTAACATTTAAAAGTAAAGTGGATAGGTATATGGACGGGAAGGGAATGGAGGGGTATGGTCTGAGTGCAGGTAGATGGGACTAGGGGAAAACAAATGGTCGGCACGGACTGGAAGGGCCGAGAGAGCCTGTTCCCGTGCTGTAATTGTTATATGGTTATATGGTTATATGGTTATATGGTAGCAAAGGGAAGAGAGGGTCCATGGGGTAATTGCCAGTCCACCACACATTACTACATCTCAGCCAGCAGAGGGACCCAGTGGTGTACAGACGGCCAGTCTCAATACCAGGATCAAAGTGGAGCAGTCTGCAGCTCAGCTATAGAAACATAGAAATTAGGTGCAGGAGCAGGCCATTCGGCCCTTCGAGCCTGCACCGCCATTCAATATGATCATGGCTGATCATTCAACTCAGTATCCTGTACCTGCCTTCTCTCCATACCCCCTGATCCCTTCAGCCATAAGGGCCACATCCAACTCCCTCTTAAATATGGCCAACGAACTGGCCTCAACTAATTTCTGTGGCAGAGAATTCCACAGATTCACCACTCTCTGTGTGAAAAATGATTTTCTCATCTCGGTCCTAAAAGACTTCCCCCTTATCCTTAAACTGTGACCCCTTGTCCTGGAGTTCCGCAACATCGGGAACAATCTTCCTGCATCTAGCCTGTCCAACTCCTTAAGAATGTTGTAAGTCTCTATGAGAGCACCCCTCAATCTTCTAAATTCCAGCGAGTACAAGCCAAGTCTATCCAGTCTTTCTTCATATGGAAGTCGTGCCATCCCAGGAATCAGACTGGTGAACCTTCTCTGTACTCCCTCTATGGCAAGAATGTCTTTCCTCAGATTAGGAGACCAAAACTGAACGCAATACTCCAGGTGTGGCCTCACCAAGACCCTGTACAACTGCAGTAGAACCTCGCTGCTCTTGTACTCAAATCCTTTTGCTATGAATGCCAACATACCATTCGCTTTCTTCACAGCCTGCTGCACCTGCATGCCTACTTTCAATGACTGATGTACCATGACACCCAGGTCTTGCTGCATCTCCCCTTTTCCTAATCGGTCACCATTCAAATAATAGTCTACCTTCCTGTTTTTGCCACCAAAGTGGATAACCTCACATTTATCCGCATTATACTGCATCTGCCATGCATTTGCCCACTCACCCAGTCTATCCAAGTCATCCTGCAGCCTCCTAGCATCCTCCTCACAGCTAACACTGCCCCCCAGCTTCGTGTCATCCTCAAACTTCGAGATGTTGCATTTAATTCCCTCGTCCAAATCATTAATGTATATTTTTAAATAGCTGGGGTCCCAGCACTGAGCCTTGCGGCACCCCACTAGTCACTGCCTGCCATCCTGAAAAGGACCCGTTCACTCCTACTCATTGCTTCCTGTCTGCCAGCCAGTTCTCTATCCACATCAATACTGAACCACCAATACCGTGTGCTTTAAGTTTGTATACCAATCTCTTGTGTGGGACCTTGTCGAAAGCCTTCTGAAAGTCCAGATACAACACATCCACTGCTTCTCCCTTATCCACTCTACTAGTTACATCCTCAAAAAATTCAATAAGATTCGTCAGACATGATTTACCCTTCGTAAATCCATGCTGACTTTGTCCAATGATTTCACCACTTTCCAAATGCGCTGCTATCAAATCTTTAATAATTGACTCTAGCAGTTTCCCCACTACCGATGTTAGACTAACTGGTCTGTAATTCCCCGTTTTCTCTCTCCCTCCCTTTTTAAAAAGTGGGGTTACATTAGCTACCCTCCAATCCTCAGGAACTACTCCAGAATCTAAAGAGTTTTGAAAAATTATCACTAAGGCATCTGCTATTTCTGGGGCTACTTCCTTAAGTACCCTGGGATGCAGCCTATCAGGCCCTGGGGATTTATCGGCCTTTAATCCATTGAATTTACCCAACACCACTTTCCGGCTAACCTGGATTTCACTCATTTCCTCCCTCTTATTTGACCCGCGACCCCCTGCTATTTCCGGCAAATTATTTATGTCTTCCTTAGTGAAGACAGAACCAAAGTAGTTATTCAATTGGTCTGCCATGTCCTTGTTCCCCATGATCAATTCACCCGTTTCTGACTGCTAGGGACCTACATTTGTTTTAACTAATCTTTTGCACTTCACATATCGATAAAAACTTTTGCAGTCAGTTTTTATGTTTCCTGCCAGTTTTCTTTCATACTCCATTTTCCCTTTCCTAATTAAGCCCGTTGTCCTCCTCTGTGGTCTCTGAATTCCTCCCAGTCCCCTGGTAGGCTGCTTTTTCTGGCTAATTTGTACGCTTCATCTTTTTCTTTGATACTATCCCTGATTTCCCTCATTATCCACGGATGCACCACCTTCCCTGATTTATTCTTTTGCCATACTGGGATGAACAATTGTTGTAGTTCATCCATGCAGTCTTTAAATGCCTTCCATTGCATATCCACCGTCAACCCTTCAAGAATCAATTGCCAGTCCAATTCACGTCTCATACCCTCAAAGTTACCTTTCTTTAAGTACAGGACCCGTGTTTCTGAATTAACAATGTCGCTCTCCATCCTAATGAAGAACTCAACCATATTATGGTCACTCTTGCCCAAGGGGCCACGTACAACAAGGCTGCTAACAAACCCTTCCTCATTACTCAATATCCAGTCTAGAATAGCCTGCTCTCTCTATATGTTGGTTTAGAAAACTATCCCGCATACATTCCAAGAAATCCTCTTCCTCAGCACCCCTGCCAATTTGATTCACCCAATCTATATGTAGATTGAAGTCACCCATTATAACGGTTTTACCTTCATTGCACACATTTCTAATTTCCTGTTTGATGCCATCCCCAACTCCACTACTACTGTTAGGTGGCCTGTACACAACACCCACTAGCGTTTTCTGCCCCTTAGTGTTTCGCAGCTCCACCCATATTGATTCCACATCCTCCAAGCTAATGTCCTTCCTTTCTATTGCGTTAATCTCCTCTCTAACCAGCAACGCTACCCCACCTCCTTTTCCTCTCTGTCTATCCCTCCTGAATATTGAATATCCCTGGATGTTCAGCTCCCAGCCTTGGTCACCCTGGAGCCATATCTCCATGATCCCAACTATATCATAATTATTAATAGCTATCTGCACATTCAACTCATCTACCTTATTACGAATGCTCCTCGCATTGAGACACTAAGCCTTTAGGCTTGTTTTTAACAACACTCTTGGCCCTTTTACAATTATGTTGATAAGTGGCCCTTTTAGATTTTTGCCCTGGATTTGTTTTCCTGCCACTTTTCACCTTGCTACCTATTGCACCTATCCTCATTTTACACCCCTCTGTCTCTCTGCTCACACATTTAAGAAACCCTCCACTTCTTATTCTCCGTTTGTTATTTTTTTCTTCTTTCCTCCCTACGTGTTGCGTCTGACTGCTTCTCTTCTCTGCCTCCTGCCTCACAAACGGACTACTTGCCTTCACTATTTGGGGGAGATCCCCCTAACCGATCTAGTTTAAAGTCTCCCCAGTAGCCTTTGCAAATCTCCCCACCAGGATATTGGTTCCCCTCGGGTTCAAGTGCAACCCGTCCTTTATGAGCCTCACAGGAGATGTACGAGCGAAGCTTTGAGAATATGAAGGAGAATATCAAAGAACTCAAACAGGTTTTGGAAACTCTGAAGAGTTGAAATGGCTAGTCCGTATTGGAATGCATCGGGTGGTGTCGCAATGGCTGCCTCGCCAACAGTCTGTCTCGTCCTTTTCTTCCTTTGTTGTTTTTTAGTATGTGTTAATTGTATGTTTTAGTCTTCTTTCACACAGAGAGTGGTGAGTCTCTGGAACTCTCTGTCACAGAGGGTAGTTGAGGCCAGTTCATTGGCTATATTTAAGAGTGAGTTGGATGTGGCCCTTGTGGCTAAGGGGATCAGAGGGTATGGAGAGAAGGCAGGTACGGGATACTGAGTTGGATGATCAGCCATGATCATATTGAATGGCAGTGCAGGCTCGAAGGGCTGAATGGCCTACTCCTGCACCTAATTTCTATGTTTCTATGTTTAGCGTTAATTTTATGCGGGGGAGGGGTCAGGGGAAACTTTTTTTAATCTCTCACCTCGATGGAGGTGCGATTTTTTTCTGTATTGTATTTCCGTCTGCACTGCGGCCTAATGTCGCGGACCTGGCGGCGACTTAACATTATGGAGCTGTCGGTGATCAACCTCGGAGCTCCAACCGCGGGAGTTTACGGACTTTAACATCGTGGAGCTCACAGCCCCTGGCTTAGGGAATTACTTCGGGAGCTCCAAGCCGCAGGAGTTTCGACCGCTCCAATTATTAAACCTGTACGATTGAAAGCATTCTATCCACCACACCCCTTCCCCCAGTGACTCAATCCACACATCCCACTGCCACAAGAAAGCAGCTAACATAATCAAAAACCACCCACACTATGGTCATTCATTCATCTTCCCTCTCTGATCAGACAACAGATACAAAAGTTTGAAAGCACACAGTTAAGGACAGTTTCTTCCCTGCTGTTATTAGACTTTTGGACAGACACCTTATAACATGAAAAGTGGTAATTATCCCCAGTTCTACCTCGTTGAGGTCCTCGCGTTCTCTCTTTCATCTGCATTTTCTCTGTAGCTGCAGCATCACATTCTGCATGGATTGATTGAATCATCAGGGACAGATAGGGGCAATGCACAGAATCTCTTCCCAGGGAAGTGGAAATCAAAAACGAGAGCAAGAATTTAAGGTAAAACATGAAAGATTGAATAGGAATCTGAGGGGCAATTTCCTTCCGCACGCAGAGGGTGGCGGATATATGGAACAAGCTGCCAGAGGAAGTATTTGAAGCCGATATAATATTAAAAAAACATTTGGACATGAATAGGGACGATTAAGGGATAATGACTACGTGTGGGCAAATGGGCAGAGAGCATCCCAGATTTGCATTGCATCTGGGTACATTTTTCAAACTACACAAAGATGTTTAGGTTAATACCAGCATAAAAATAACACCCAAATATATTTAACAGGTTAAGTCAACTTGAACTTTCATTTGGAGAAAAAGAGCCAATTATTTCTAAATGAATCCCACAATTCAGTGATTTCAGGCACTGACCTAAATCACGTCAATAGACAATAAACAATAGGTGCGGGAATAGGCCATTTGGCCCTTCGAGCCAGCACCGCCATTCACTGTGATCATGGCTGATCATACACAATCAGTACCCCATTCCTGCTTTCTCCCCCTATCTCTTGACTCTGCTATCTTTAAGAGCTCTATCTAACTCTCTCTTGAAAGAGAATTGGCCTCTACTGCCTTCTGAGGCAGAGAATTCCACAGAATCACAATTCTCTGGATGAAAAGGTTTTTCCTTATCTCTGTTCTAAATGGCCTATCCCTTATTCTTAAACTGTGGCCCAAAGAATTCATCCGACATTTTCGGAGGCTATACAAATTGTTCAATACAGTCTACATACATTGCTCAAATTTCACAAATTTGTCCCCCTCTCACCACTCATGTGGCACAACTGGCATGGAATCCCTTTCCTTATTTTGAGGGACGTCTCCACCACACTCTGTTCCCCATATCCAGCAGCGGAAGGACCCTAGATTGTGGCCCTCCCCCGCCGAGCCTTGGCGTTGGCAGCAACAAGCTTCAGTGCGTCCCTCAGCACGTACTCCTGCTCCATTGTCCTTTACAGTCACTGACTGCCATCTTGTCCCCTCATGCCCACCGCTTTGGTGAATTGCAGCACCTTTCCAGGGCTTAGGTACTGGGTGCCGGCATCCTCAAGGAGCACGGTTCCCTCTGATGTAACCAGAGTTGTTGTCGGGGGGGGGCCCTCCTTGTTCCGTCCGCCTCCTGTAGCTGGGGTACAGTGCCTGATTCACTGCTCCCGGCCTCCCGGAGCTGGGGCCCATTGGCCGCTGCACTGCTTCCGGTCTTCCCGAGCTGGTGCTGGGGCCCATTGGCCACTGCACTGCTCCCGGTATCCTGGAGCTGGGGCCCATCGGCTGCCGCACAGCTCCCGGTCTCCTGGAACTGGAGCCCATCGGCCGCTGCACTGCTCCCGGTCTCCTGGAGCTGGGGGACAATAGGTTTGGCCTTTCTCTTTTCCTCAGCCGTGTTCCTCCTCTGCCTCCGTCGTCAGGTCCTCGAGAGTGCCTCATCCTCCGACGAGGAGAAGTTGCTGGTGTCTGTCTGGGGAAGAACACTTTTCTTGGACTTATCCGTCCCTTCTGGCCTCGGCTCTTTGGGCTGAACCCTCTGTGTTTCTTTCTGTTCACCACGTGCCATTCGTCCTGCTGTTCCCCCTCTTCCATCGACTCTCCCCCCTGGACAGTGCCCTGGGGGTCTTTGTCCGATACTTGGGGGCTCGAGGTGGTTGGGCAGTCCTCATCTCTGTTCACCCTTTCTGCTGGGGTCTTGGTAGTGGTGGGGGGTGTCTCGCCCACCCCGGGGGTGCTGGCAGCAGCCCCTCTTGTCGCCTGTGCATAGGTGCAGGCCCTTTTAAGGCAGGCCCTGTAAAGGTGGCCTGCCACCCCACACAGGTTGCAGTTCTTGCTGACTTGGCAGTCCTTTGTCTCGTGGCCTCCAGCTTGCAGTTCTTGCAGACAACTGCACTGCATCGGGCTGCCACATGCCCAGGCTTGTTGCATTTCCTGCACAGCCTGGGTTGCCCCGCGTAGCTCATGTACCCTCCGTTCCCTCTGATAGGGAACACCGAGGGAGGGTGGAAGATGGCTCCGTTCTCGTCCTCCCTCAGCTTCACCTTCACTTGCTGCTTGCTCGTCCAGATCCCGAACAAGTCCTTCACATCCACCGTTAGATAGCAGCAACAGGATTGGTCCGAGTCAGCATGGATTTACGAAGGGGAAATCATGCTCGACTAATCTTCTGGAATTTTTTGAGGATGTAACTAGGAAATGGCCAGTGGATGTAGCGTTCCTGGACTTTCAGAAACCATTTGATAAGGTCCCGCATAGGGGATTAGTGGGCAAATTTAAGGCACGTGGTATTGGGGATAGTGCGCTGACATGGATAGAAAATTGGTTGGCAGACAGCAAACAAAGAGTAGGGATTAACTGGTCCCTTTCAGATTGGCAAGCAGTGACTAGTGGAGTACTGCAAGGCTCTGTGCTGGGACCATAGTTATTTACAATATATGTCAATGATTTAGATGAAGGGATTCAAAGTAACATAGAAAATAGGTGCAGGAAGAGGTCATTCAATATGATCATGGCTGATCATCCAACTCAGTATCCTGTTCCTGCCTTCTCTCCATACCCCCTGATCCCTTTAGCCACAAGGGCCACATGTAACTCCCTCTTAAATATAGCCAATGAACTGGCCTCAACTACCTTCTGTGGCAGAGAATTCCACAGATTCACCACTGTGTGAAAAATGTTTTTCTCATCTCGGTCCTAAAACATCTGCAAACAAAATTTGCAGATGACACAAAGTTGGGTGGCAGTGTGAACTGTGAGGAGGATGCTATGGGAATGAAGGGCGAGTTGGACAGGTTGGGTGCGTGGGCAGATGCAGTTTAATGTGGATGAATGTGAGGTTATCCACTTGTAGCAAAAACAATCAGGCAGATTATCTAAATGGGAAAACGGGAAGTACAACGGGATCTGGGGGTCCTTGTTCATCAGTTAATGAAAGTAAGCATGCAGGTACAGCAGGCAGTGAAGAAAGCAAATGGCATGTTGGCCTTTATAACAAGAGGAATTGAGTACAGGAGCAAAGAGGTCCTTTTGTTGTTGTATGGGGCCCTAGTGAGACCACACATGGAGTATTGTGTGCAGTTTTGGTCCCCTAATTTGAGGAAGGATATTCTTGCTATTGAGAGAATGCAGCGTAGGTTCGCAAGGTTAATTCCCAGGATAAGCACATGCTGAGAGAATGGTGCGGCTGGGCTTGTATACTCTGGAATTTAGAAGGATGAGAGGGAATCTAATTAAAAGAATATTATTAAGGGTTTGGACACCCTAGAGGCAGGACACCCTAGAGGCAGGAAACATATTCCCGATGTTGGGGGAATCCAGAACCACGGGCCACAGTTTAAGAATAAGGAGCAAGGCATTTAGAACAGAGATGAGGAAACACTTTTTCACACAGAGTTGTGATTTTGTGGAATTCTCCCCACACAGGTTGCAGTTCTTGCTGACTTGGCAGTCCTTTGTCTCATGACCCTCCAGCTTGCAGTTCTTGCAGACAACTGCACTGCATCGGGCTGCCACATGCCCAGGCTTGTTGCATTTCCTGCACAGCCTGGGTTGCCCCGCGTAGCTCATGTACCCTCGGTTCCCTCAGATAGCGAACACCGAGGGAGGGTGGATGATGGCTCCGTTCTCATCCTCCCTCAGCTTCACCTTCACTTGCTGCTTGCTCGTCCAGATCCCGAACAAGTCCTTCACATCCACACAGTTCCCTGCTCCCTCGAGCAAGGAAGGTGAGGACATTCACGACGGGCACATGTGGGTTGGACATGTGCACCGTGATCATCCGTTCCCTCTGAGTGGGGAGGATGAAGAGCAGCTGCACTTTAAGTAGCGACAGCGGAGCCTCGTTCCTCTTCTCACGGATGTCCAGCATCAACTACTGCCATCCGGTCGGACCCTGGAAGGTAACGTCAAAATATCCATTACCGGGGAAGTCCTGGAGGCAGAAGATGTCCTTGGCCTCGAATTTGCATGCCTCTAGCAAGACCTTCCTCACGAACAGTTCCCGTGAGAAGGGAGTCCCCTTGCTGAGGTCCTTTGCACTGACTCTAAGGGTATTGCGGATACCCTGTACTCCCGCTCCAGTTGCTGCTGCCATTGTGGCTGGATGAGGTGTTAGGTTGGTTACCCAACCAGCATGGATCCACCTCTAAGCCAGCAACTGACAGACTCCTCGTCACCGACGTGACTTCCAATTTCGATCTGTGATCCACGACTCTTGTCCCGGAAGGACCTCCAGAAGTGTTCTAATAAGAACAGTCTCTTTTATTCAAGTAGCTAGTCCTGAGAGAACCGCCTTTTTGATCACGGTCTCTCCTCGGGAACATGCTTCCAGCCTCTAGCGTGTCCCTTAAGTCATTCAAAGTTAATTACGCAGGATAGATTGCAGTGCCGAAGCCGCCTTGTTAAGGTGCAGATGGGCCATGACTACCATTTAAGCAAATTCCCATGTTTGTGGTTTGTGTCAAAGCACCATATTGCAGGGAGCATCTTGACAGAGAAGGAAGGGATAAGGGTGCTCCAGAACACGGGGACTTGGCATCCACCCAGGGTGGTGAGATTAAGCTACAGGATTGCCAGAACTGCAGTATTCGCATACGGTTATGAAGCACCTTGTTCAAATCACTGTAGGTCCTGTTCAGGAAAATCCTGGGTGGCCCTGAGGTCATCCAGCTGCTTCTCCAGTGCCCCAACACGAACTATGCAAATTATAAAGATGGTGAGGTGCAAAACCAGGGAAGAGGTCAAAATGAGACATTTGTACTAACAATCAGTTGGCAGAATTCAGCAGTTCTAGTAGCATCTGTAGGCAGTTAAAGGAATTATCAACAGTGGTTCCCAGTTTGTTTTCCAGGTTCCGGTTCGCTCCAGATGAAATCTTGGGTGTGTATTAACACAATTCACCAGCTCTCATAACAGTATTCCTGTGCCCCACACCCTGTTATCTTCATCATATGTCAGTACCTTCTCACTTTCTCTTGCATGGCTTCAGTCCTAGGCTTCCCAAATGTGCCTGATCCACATTTTTTCATCCTCTGCTGGGTCCACTCTTTAAACCTGTGGTTCTTCATCTTCCTCCACCAAGGATGAGAAACTCCCACAACTCCAGGCTCCTGAAGCCCCATGTACATTTCCTCTCTCCTGCCCGACTTCAGGCTCTGAAAACACAACTGGTACCACCTTGCTCTCCCCCCCAGACGCAACTCCTAATACCTCTCTGGATTTCCTCCTCCTTCTCTTACCACTATTGTCAAACAGCACCTTCCAACTTTGAATGCCACCCCCAGCTCCTAAACTACATTTCCCTCTTCCTTGACTTTCTTTTCCAAATTTGCCCCTCCTCTCTTCTCATCCACCTTTGGCTTCTCACCTGGCACCAGTTCTAATCGCTGCTTATCTTCACTATTCCTCTTCACACCCTCTCTATCTCCATTCTCCCTCCCTGATGCTGGATGGTTTGTCCTCAACAGGCTTCAGCTTTGTACCCCTGCACACACTACGAGTTCCAGACACATCATGATGTCGAACACTTCTGAAGTGCTTAACTCCAAGCTCATTTTCTTGGCAAGGAGTACTCAATCCTCACTGAAAACTCTTCTTGCATCTCCAATGCAGCCTTTCCTCTTGGCCAGCCTCCTTAGATCTTTTGTGCTCACTTGACCTTTTCATCTTCTTTTACCCATGCAACGTTAACAGCCTCAATTTCTCCACTCCCTCCATCTTAAGACTCATCAAATCCACGTACCAAGGAGGTGCTGTCGTAGTCTTGCAGAGGCTAGCAGTAGCAGTTGGGCACCTCCTCATACCTACCCCTGAAGTTCAGTTGTCACATATCAAGGTACAGCAAAACAAAAGTTGTTGAGTGAACAGCTGATCCCACCACAAAAATTGCCAGTCTACTGGATTTAGATCTCATTATATCAGATCTCACTTCTACAGCTGCCAATCTGATAGTGCTCCGGCATCACTTTTAAAAATCTCGTACACAAGATCTACAAGCAGGATTGTCCTGGTAGCTCATTTCTCTGATCATCTCATTGAACTTATCTCCTCTTATCTTAACCCTCTCCTTTCTTGCCTTGTCCAGTACCTTCCCACCTATAGCCAGGACTTTAAATGCTCGCCACCATTTTGATTCCAATACTTTTCCCTCCAAAGCCTCATCTTCACAATGGATGCCCAGTCCTTATATCTCCACCTGTCATCTTTAAGCCCTCTGCTTCTTTCTACAAAGATTCAACCAGCTTCCACCCACCAACATTCCATCCACGAAGCTGAACTTGTTCTTTCTCTGAACAAATTCATTTTTGATTCCTCTAAAATGCTATGTTGATGTTGTCGGCAAGGGCTCTAGCAACATCAGAGATGCCAACCTTCCAGAGCACAAATCAGTAATCATAAGGCTAAAAATCAGTAATTTGGAGACAAAATCAGTAATTTTTTGCGCAAAGCAATTTTTTTTCTGCATGATGGCAAGCGCGGCTCCCACAGGCAAGCGATAGCGCATAATGTTAACATTAACATACCTGTATGTTCATTAGTTGGTATTACATAAACATGTATTAACTCACCATTGAAAATGCTCTATTGAAAGACTGGATGAACGAGTTCATTATCAATATGTCTTGATATGTTTATACACACACACTCACACATATACGCGCACACTCACACACACAGACACACACTCCAGTGATGGAAATGGGTTTAGGAACTAAGGGTACTCTGGGTCCGTGAAGCTGAGGTTGGGAAGGAGGGGGGGGGGGGGGGGGGGGGGGGGGACGACGACTCTGTCTCTGTCTGTGTGTGTGTGTTGGCTGCAGCCATCGTCTGCTTTAGTGAGGGAAGCAGGTCGGTGATTGATCAAAAGGCCCCTAGGAGACTGTCTGATTGGCTGCCAAGTGACCAGCGCATTATGTGATTGGACACAATGCCCTTGGAGACGGCGGCTGATTGGGCAGGAGGAGACCGATTTATTGATTGGACGGGAATTTTAAGGGTAGCTGGTCGGTGATTGGACGCAACCCCCTTAGAGACAGTCGTTGATTGGCCACCAAATAATCGGGCGCAAAAAAAATTAAAATAGGAAAACAATAAAATCGAAATTACGATTTAAATCGGAAGAATATCATGCCTGATCTGCAGCAAAGATACTAGTATATTTGATCTGCAGTTCCTTCACACCAACCACTAGTCCCCTTGATATTTTATTAATGTTATTAATTTGCTGGGGGTGGGCAGGGGGGAGGGTGAGGGTGGGGGAGGAGGGGAGAGCGAGGGGGGGAGAGAGGGGGGGGGGAGAGAGGGGGGGTGGGGAGGGATGAGAGAGGGGGAGGGAGAGAGAGAGGGGAGATGGGGGGAGGGAGGAGAGAGAGGGGGAGGGAGGAGAGAGAGAGAGGGGGGGGTAGCGAGAGAGCATGGGGGGAGAGAGAGGGAGAGAGGGAGGGGGAGAGAGCATGGGGGGGGGAGAGAGAGAGCGACAGAGAGAGAGGGTGAGAGAGTGAGGAAGAGAGAGAGAGGAGAGGGGCGGGGCGGCAGCCCGCAGGGGCCTGAGCGAGGCATGGAGCGATCTGAGGACAGTGAAAAGCAGCGGGGTGACCAGCCGATCGTGGCTTCCGCAAAGGTAAGCGCACCCACCAGCGTGACAGAGCCGGGCCGGGTCGGGGGGAGACAGACGATCGTGCCTCCTCGGAGAGAAGGTCGTCCCCTGTGACGGGTAGAGGGGAGAGAGGAAGGGAGGGAGGAGAGGGGAGGAGGTGAGAAGAGGGGGGGTTGGATGGGAGCCGGGCGAGTGAGTGGGCTGCAAAATGCGGAGAGAGACAGAAGCGGCCTCTGACTATCTGGAAACCCGCAGCTGAGTGAGCCGGCAGGCGATGGGAGGGGCGAGCTGCACGGGCAGCGAGGAGAAATATTTAAAGAAGGAACTGCAGATGCTGGAGAATCGAGGGTACACAAAAAGCTGGAGAAACTCAGCGGGTGCAGCAGCATCTAAGGAGCGAAGGAGATAGGCGACGTTTCGGGTCGAGACCCTTCTTCAGACTGAAGGGTCTCGACCCGAAACGTGTGACCTGTGTGACCAAGAGAAAGGGGAGTAACCGTGGAGTTCAGGAGACCCAGGTGGCTGTGCCTAATGAAAACAGGTACCCTCTCTTGGGAGCTGTCAGAGGAGATGATGCTTCCAGTCCGAGAGGTGCACAGGTCAGTGGCTCCAATCCTAGAGATGAAACTCGACCTGCGAGACCGACGTCAGGCAGAGCCATAGTGGTGGGTGATTCCATTGTCCGAGGTGCGGACTGAAGATTCTGTGGCGGTAGGCGAGACTCAAGGATGGTCTGTTCCCTCCCTAGTGCCAGAGTTCAAGATAGGATAAGCTGTGTGGAATGAGCTTCCAGCAGAAGTGGTGGAGGCAGGATCGATTTTAACATTTAAAAGTAAAGTGGATAGGTATATGGACGGGAAGGGAATGGAGGGGTATGGTCTGAGTGCAGGTAGATGGGACTAGGGGGAAAACAAATGGTCGGCACGGACTGGAAGGGCCGAGAGAGCCTGTTTCCGTGCTGTAATTGTTATATGGTTATATGATGAGAATAGATAAATTGAGCATGATCTTATCCAGCTGGAAACTAATGTTAAGCATATGCCCAGGTAAATTGCATTGACTACAATATTTTATTACATTGCAGCACCAAGGGGTTTGGTGAA
Source organism: Okamejei kenojei (assembly GCA_035221665.1). Taxonomy (NCBI): domain Eukaryota; kingdom Metazoa; phylum Chordata; class Chondrichthyes; order Rajiformes; family Rajidae; genus Okamejei; species Okamejei kenojei. The sequence continues at coordinate 23,722,154 of CM069138.1, forward strand.
GGTAGAATGTGCATGAGGAATAAGCCAACCATTATTCAATTCAAATACTGCAACAGAATAAGAATTCCTTTGATCAACTACAATGGAGCTGGAAGAATCATTGCATGGCAAGAAATTATGAAGCAGATGCAGACATTAAATAATGAATGTAATTTCAAAACCCCTGAATCAAAAGGGAACAAAAAACATCAAAAGACAAAGAAGAATAAAAAGCTCCTCGTGATAAGAGCTTTGTTTGGCAAGGGTACTAAAGGTTACAGAACTAAGAGTGATCAATAAAGTAAAAATCCATTCAATGTAATTGTGTGACAGATTAGGCACAAAAGGTCGACTCTCAACTTTCTCCTGTGTCAGGCAGTCCAGTCTGTAAACAGACTGAAAAACAAGCTCTGAACTGCATTCTTTACAGTCAGCCACTCATTTTGCTTCCTGTGTTTGACCCTATGACTGGCACAGATCCATTCAATGGCCCAGCATCTGTGTTGGCTTCCTGGTATATGCATGACCAGAATTGGCAGCTGTACCACCTATGCCAGTGGTGCCTATTACAAAGTTTCAGGACGTTGGTAAATTTGCAGTGAAAGTTGATTGTGGATATTCCATGTTAGCTTCATCTAAGCAGAAACCCAACTACCCAGACAACCAAGACCTTGAAACGTAATTATTGCCAATTGCCTCATTTTGCCCAACTCAAGACATCAGTGACTAAAACTAACCCAATCTTGGTTTAATGTGGATGTGAACAATGTAATAATATCTTAACCTATGCAGTTAACACAAACCCAACATGCAGAAGTTGGTTAGGAAAGAATGTAGTCTTTGAACTGAATGAATTGGATTAATGTCTGCACTAATGAGGTTGTGAACAGAAGTAATCAATTTCATACTGGATAATTTCTTGAAGCAGTAATGCAGTGGGGTAAGGTCAATGCATGTCATTCAAATCAGTCTAGAACTTATACTTAAGAAAGAAATGCAGATACTGGAAAAATCGAAAGTAGACAAAAAAAAAGTGGAGAAACTCAGCGGGTGAGGCAGCACATATGGAGAGAAGGAATAGGCGATGTTTCGGGTCGAGACCCTTCTACCTAGAACTTATAGAGCTCAGATCAAAACCAGAAACTCCCGACAGTATAATGGTGCAGAAGAGAGAGAAAATAAATATTACAATGGAGACAAAGGGTGGTATGTCGATATTATGGTACAGGACCAGCAACCCAAAGAACTTCAAGTGTCACCACAGGCAGAGAAAATTGCTGATTTTAAGCAAAAAGACCTGCCTTCAGTAATTTATCTGCAAATTGACATGGAAACCCCACTACCTCACTTGTGGCCTTCAGAGAACGAAACCCGATGTCTTTCTACTTTGGGCTGTAAGTGACTAACATCTCATGCATTTGACCTGCTGATTGCCCAACCAATCTCTCTGCTGTTGTGAAGAACAGAAGTAGTAGCACACCTCCCAGTGCAAAAAAAATGATCTTACATCTTGAGACATACATTACAAGAGCTACATCCCGAAAATGAATAATTTATTTTACATCAATGATAAACTTGTACAAAGCATAGACCACAGCTTGACCTATGGCAAACTTTATAGTGGGATAGTCGCCAGTGTAGATTTACCAGAATGATGTGAAGCCACAGATAGTGACAGCCTCCAGACATTATAAATATCAAAATATTTACATGTTCACAAGAGGTATCTATGATCTGGGGCATTAATTAATTTGTGGTTACATTGGCCATGAACTCACTGACAGATTGGGATAGAAAACCATGCCCTGTTCTGATCCTGCTTTTTCTGGAGCACTGCGTGCCATGAGGAGGCTTCAGAAAAAATGTTTTAAAGCATTGAGAGTTAAGTGTAATCTTCTTAAATAATTAGACCATCCTCGATCAGCTACAACAAAGGTTAGCAGCTAATGAAAATTGTTTTACTTCCAGATCGAGTTTGGCACTTTGTAAACCAGTTAGAGAAGCAGTACATACAGAACTAAGTGGAGAGAGACGAGCAGGAAGATGAGTTTTGACCATGCTGTGAAATGAGTCACTGGGTGGACCGGGATTATTGGGCTGCTGGTATGTTCAAAATCTCTGCTGCTCCCAGGATTTTAACTTATTATTCACACAGTTTGACCGATGTGGCGATTTGTGTCATGTGAGGGCCGGGAAATAGAGGCCACCTGGTACAGAAAAGCTCTCAAGAATTCTCAGAAAGTAATAGAAATGAGAGGTAGAGAGATTAGCTGGAACACTGGATTGTTTAGAAACATTACTCCCAAACCACAGAAAGGACTTAGTTACAAAGGAAAGTGTGACAATTGTGCACAGAGATAAACACCTTCTCAATTACAATACTTTTGGGATCAAATCCACTCCAACGATACAGATTATCTACCATCACAGCAACATCTTAAGAAGCAATACTGTAATTTTCTTAAGAATTGTGACAATGCCAGATCAACCTCCCTCCCTCTATTGTGGCAAGTTGTCCTAATTTAAGACAAGCCATGTATGGCTCATTGAAGTGGGAAACTCAATGGTAAATCTATAATTGTTGTTTCACTGCTAAAGCTATAGAATCATTATAAAGTGAAAATTCGAAAGTTGCCAGAAATTGATTTGCAATGTCCCCGATTACAAAGGTCAGTTGCTTAAGTGAAACACAGGTTTATCATTGGAACACTTGATACACACAGTGCTTGGACAACACTGTAAAGTGCAAAAACAAACCTATTAACATAGCACCAGTCTTTTATGATTTTGTTTCTTTTCCGACAGCATCACTGCCTGCAGAGTTTAATGCAGGAATTGCTGCTCTCAGGAGGGATGTATGCTGGAACCCAGTTGGCTCTGATGGCACAAAGGGGAAGGAGAATGAGTCCTTGTTGTCTTACAATGTGGAGCCAAGTCCTTTTCGCCCCCTTTTGAGTTTGTCCTGCATCCGCACCAGAGGCATCCTTTAAACCAACAGAGTCTTCAGTGATACAGACAGTCACACAGGAGGAACCTGTCAACAAGAGCATAGGTTAATGCTGACTTCCTGCAGGTACAGAGGTTGGAGAAATTTGTTTAATAATATAAATACTCCGACTTCATTTCAAGGAGGTGGAATATAAATATTCCAACCCAATGTATATACAGACACAGCTGGAGTGACCGTCTAATTCTGCACTTCATTTTAGGTAGGAGAGTCCAGCCCAAGGATGGAATGGCTATGATGCTTTCCACCTCCTGTCTGATTGGGGTTGAGTGAAGGGAGGACGATGGAAAACAGGTGCTATCACTCACAATAAAGAAAAGTTAAAACCTGGCTCTTCCAAGATCAAATGCATAAAGTGCGATAGGATCTGAAATCCTCAAATCCCCATCCAGTACCAGGAGGGCATGGATTTAGACGGTTATGTATATTAAATTGGAGATTTCAAGACAAAGCATAATACATTATTTTCATCCATCAGGCTATTTCAGAGGTTCAGCGCCTTCAGTATTCCCTCCCCAGAGTGTTCATCATTTCCTGATAGCCATAACCTCACAGTTCTGGTAACATCCGTGAAAACTTTGGTTGAACTGTAGGTTTTAGTTGCAGTGCAAGGATCTCTGCTGGCCAACATAAGTGCTTGGTGGATCAAATTGGGACTGTGTTGCCCTCATCTGCCTAATTGTCCATCAGGCAAGTTGTAGTATCAAAAGGTGTTGATGACACTCAGCAAGTTGGGCAGAAGTGGAAGAAAAATGGTCAACATTTTGATCTTGACCCCTCTTCAGAACTGGGACGAGAGAAAAAAAGTTACATTGCAGTAGCAGAGACGATGGGCGAAGTATAGATAGAACAAAGGGACCATCTCTGATTGGGCATCCAATTCTGTTAAAGGGGCAGTTGCAAGCACATTACGCTTTCTTGCCTGTGTATTTTATAGATAGCAAGGGCATGGAACATGCTCAACGTCAAACTACACTCATATTAAGAACAGAATCAAATTGATGACAGGCAGAGGTAGTCAGTTCTAAAAAGAGAGCAGGTTATCTATTAAAGTTGCAAAATTTAATGCTGAGACCAGCATGCTGCAATAGTGCCAGAGCAAACAGACTGAAAAAATGGAGTGGGAGTGGGTGGTCAGGCCACATTTGGAATTTTGTGAATATTGTGAGGAATTTTGGGGCACCATATCTGAGCAAGGATGTGCTGGCTCTGGAGAGGGTCCAGAGGAAGTTTACAAGAATGATCCCAGGAAAATCAGAATACTTTCTGAATGCACTGTATCTTGAGGTTTCGTCAGCACAATTTTGTGATTTGTCTACAACAATAAAAAGTCTCTCTGAAATAGATCATGAAAAGCTGAGCTGAGGCACCAATCCCTGCAGTACCTCACTGGTCACAGCTTCCCTGAAAATTACCAACTTATTCTTCATTTCTCTGGTCCTTAACGATCTTCAGTCTAGATTAATACCTAATAATAGGAACTCTTCAGATAGACACAAAGCTGGAATAACTTCCACAGGAGCCGTTGGAAGTGAAGGAGGGGGAGGAGCGACACCCGACCGGTAAGGATAAAAATCTAGCGCGGGGCTTGTTTTCCAGAGGCCCACAGGAGCCGTTGGAAGTGAAGGAGGGGGAGGAGCGACACCCGACCGGTAAGGATAAAAATCTAGCGCGGGGCCTGTTTTCCAGAGGCTTACCAAAATCCATAACGTTCCATTTGGAGAAGTGGGTTTTTTTGAGGAAGCCGCTGATTGGTGGAAGAGGACCCGAGGAAGCAGCTGATTGGGTGCAACCCCGGGTTTACTATTTTACATTTCTGCCTTCTGGGAGTGAGGGATTCTGGGAGTTAGGGATTCAGTATTTAGTAGTAAAGTTTAAAGGATAAGTTTTTGTGTTTTTAAAAAAAAAATATTTAATACAGAGTAATTTGGGAGTAAGGTATGGCAGTAGAGATTGGCCCCGTGGTTTGTTCAGCCTGCAACATGTGGGAGATCAGGGAGTGGTCGGTGTCCCTGGTGACTACGTTTGCAGGAAGTGTGTCCAGCTGCAGCTCCTGGCAGACCGCATTGAACGATTGGAACTGCGGCTGGATTCATACTGGAGCATCCACGATGCGGAGAAAGTCGTGGATAGCACGTACAGTGAGTTGGTCACACCGCAGGCAAAAGGTAGGAGGACAAGAAGGGAACGGGTGGCCAATAGCCAGCAAAGCAGTAGGCAGGTAGTGCAGGATAGTCCCCTGCGGTCATCTCCCTCCTTAAACAGGTATACCATTTTTGGATACTGTTGAGGGAGATGGCTCATCAGGGGAATGCAGCAGCAGCCAGGTTCATGGCACCATGGGTGGCTCTGCAGCACATGAGGGGGGAAAAAAGAGGGGAAGGGCAATAGTAATAGGGGATTCAATTGTCAGGGGAATAGATAGGCGTTTCTGCGGCCGCAAACGAGACTCCAGGATGGTATGTTGCCTCCCTGGTGCAAAGGTCAGGGATGTCACTGAACGGCTGCAGAACATTCTGGAGGGGGAGGGTGAACAGCCAGTTGTCGTGGTGCATGTTGGCACCAACGATATAGGTAAAAAAAGGGATGAGGTCCTACAAGGTGAATTTAGGGAGCTAGGAGATAAACTTAAAAGTAGGACCTCAAAGGTAGTAATCTCCGGATTACTACCAGTACCACGGGCCAGTCAGAGTAGAAATAGTAGAAGTAGAAAGGGTATGAGACGTGAATTGGCCAAGATTGACTGGCAATTAATTCTAAACGGGTTGACGGTGGATATACAATGGAAGACATTTAAAGACTGCATGGATGAACTACAAAAATTGTTCATCCCAGTTTGGCAAAAGAATAAATCGGGGAAGGTAGTGCATCTGTGGATAACAAGGGAAATCAGGGATAGTATCAAAGCAAAGGATGACGCGTACAAAGTAGCCAGAAAAAGCAGCATACCAGAGGACTGGGAGAAATTCAGAGACCAGCAGAGGAGGACAAAGGGCTTAATTAGGAAAGGAAAAATAGATTATGAAAGAAAACTGGCAGGGAACATAAAAAACTGACTGCAAAGTTTTTATAGATATGTGAAGAGAAAGAGGTTAGTTTAAAACAAATGTAGGTCCCTTGCAGTCAGAAACGGGTGAGTTGATCATGGGGAACAAGGATATGGCGGACCAATTGAATAACTACTTTGGTTCCGTCTTCACTAAGGAAGACATAAATAATCTGCCTGAAATAGCAGGGGACTGTGGGTCAAAGGAGGAATTGAGTGAAAATCCAGGTCAGTTGGAAGTGGTGTTGGGTAAATTGAATAGATTAAAGGCCGATAAAATCCCCCAGTCCAATAGGCTGCATCCCAGAGTAACTTAAGGAAGTAGCTCAGGAAATAGTGGATGCATTAGTGATTAATCTTTCAAAAAACTCTTTAGATTCTTGGAGTAGTTCCTGAGGATTGGCGGGTAACAAATGTAACCCCTCTTTTTAAGAAGGGAGGGAGAGAGAAAACGGGGGGGAATTACAGACCAGTTAGTCTACATCGGTAGTGGGGAAACTGCTAGAGTTAGTTATTAAAGATGGTGGATAGCAGCACATTTGGAAAGTGGTGAAATCATTGGACAAAGTCAGCATGGATTTACAAAAGGTATATCATGTCTGACGAATCTTGTGGAATTTTTTCGAGGATGTAATAGTAGCGTGGATAAGGGAGAACCAGTGGATGTGGTATATCTGGACTTCCAGAAGGCTTTCGACAAGGTCACCACATAAGAGATTAGTATACAAACTTAAGCAATACGGTATTAGGGGTTCAGTATTGATGTGGATAGAGAACTGGCTGGCAAACAGGAAGCAAAAGAGTAGGAGTAAAACGGGTCCTTTTCAACAATGGCTAGGCAGTAACTAGTGGGGTACCGCAGGGCTCAGTGCTGGGACCCCAGCTATTTACAATATATATTAATGATCTGGATGAGGGAATTGAAGGCAATATCTCCAAGTTTGCGGAATGACACTAAGCTGGGGGGAAGTGTTTGCTGTGAGGAGGATGCTAGGAGACTGCAAGGTGACTTGGATAGGCTGGGTGAGTGGGCAAATGTTTGGCAGATGCAGTATAATGTGGATAAATGTGAGGTTATCCACTTTGGTGGCAAAAACAGGAAAGCAGACTATTATTTAAATGGTGGCCGATTAGGAAAAGGGGAGATGCAGCGAGACCTGGGTGTCATGGTACACCAGTCATTGAAAGTAGGCATGCAGGTGCAGCAGGCAGTGAAAAAATGCGAATGGTATGTTAGCTTTCATAGCAATAGGATTTGAGTACAGGAGCAGGGAGGTTCTACTTCAGTTGTACAGGGTCTTGGTGAGACCACACTGGAGTATTGCGTGCAGTTTTTGGTCTCCAAATCTGAGGAAGGACATTATTGCCATAGAGGGAGTGCAGAGAAGGTTCACCAGACTGATTCCTGGGATGTCAGGACTGTCTTATGAAGAAAGACTGGATAGACTCGGTTTATAACTCTCTGGAATTTAGGAGATTGAGAGGGGATCTTATAGAAACTTACAAAATTCTTAAGGGGGTTGGACAGGCTAGATGCAGGAAGATTGTTCCCGATGTTGGGGAAGTCCAGGACAATGGGGTCACAGCTTAAGGATAAGGGGGAAAATCCTTTAAGACCGAGATGAGGAGAAAGACTTTTTTCACACAGAGAGTGGTGAGTCTCTGGAACTCTCTGCCACAGAGGGTAGTTGAGGCCAGTTCATTGGCTATATTTAAGAGTGAGTTGGATGTGGCCCTTGTTGCTAAGGGGATCAGAGGGTATGGAGAGAAGGCAGGTACGGGATACTGAGTTGGATGATCAGCCATGATCATATTGAATGGCGGTGCAGGCTCGAAGGGCTGAATGGCCTACTCCTGCACCTAATTTCTATGTTTCTATGTTTCTATCTCAGCATGTCAGGCGGCATCTCTGGAGAAAAGGTGTAGATTACATTTCGGGTCGAGACCCTTCTTCAGACTGACAGTTGGGAAAGGGAAATGAAAGGTGTGGAAGGTACATGGGACATATGATTGAAAGATATGCAATGTTTGTGAAAAATGCCTCACAGTTTTTCTATTTGTTCATCAATATAATTTCCCCTGTCTGCAAAGTACCGACAATAGCTAATGTTTTACTTTGTGCACACCTGTAAAGCTTTTACAGCCTACTTTTGTTTCTAGGATTTGTAATACAGAGTATAACAAATCTTTGAAATTACATCCAGTCAGCTGTGCAGGCTTTAAAGCGCGCAATGTTTGAGCACATTCAAGGACGGTCAATATAGATTTATTAATATTAAGCAGATCAAAGGATGTGGGGTTCATGTACGGAAGTGACAAGAGGCCAAAGATGACCTCACTGAATGGCAGAACTGGCAAGAGGCACTGATGGGTTCCTTTCTCATGGTTTTATAGTAGCACACAGGGTCTGTAATGAAACCACAATAGCTTAGATAGAATTCTGGATAATCCAATACTCACCACAGGACCCCAATCATATTTTCCACTGTTACCACCAACTCCAACAAACAGCTATAATCAGAACAAGCGCGCAGATGCTGGCACCAGTCGCGCCAATTACCGTTCCCAACGGAATCCTGTGAACTGCAAAACATTCACACGTGGCTTACCAGAATACTCATCATTATCAACTTCAGTACAAGACCCGTTAGCGTGTTTTACCCGTTTCCTCTTGAAACAAATTATTGAATCTTCTGCAATTGCCCTTTACGGGAGCGCATTCAATTTGTTTAATTGTGTATTTATAGTTTATTTCATAAACCTGAAACTTTGCAACGAGTGATGTCCGAAATCACAGCTTTAAACAGAAATATAAAACTCCATCTAACATAAAGGGCAGATTTGACGTGGTTAGACATTGTTGGCCAATGCAGCTAATATTCTATTCACACAATGCATACCTTACTCATTAAGGAAAAAGTCGACGATAAATCTTATCCAACTGCTGGTCCCACATTGTGCACGTGTAGTGCCGGTGGGCCAGTTCACCAGTTCCAGTGTGCTCTTCAAACAGACACTGCACCTGTGCAGTTATAAAAAGCTCTGTGTGCGGAGTGGTTGGTCAGATTCTCCCCTAATCCATTTTCCCTGGTGACGCTGGGAGCTGGGGTACCACCCGGAGGATCACAGACCTGCACCAACAGGCCTAGATCATCACCAGACGAATGAATGACTGGCTGGGTGCCGAGAGCTGCAAGGCAAAAGTAAACACGTTGAACTAAGCCAACAAAGCAAAGGAAATTTCTTACCTCACTGGAATTGCCTTTGTAACAATGGCAATGTTGTCCATTCTGGGCTCAGCTTGTGAATCGTTGATCAATTAAAGGCTTATTGAGAAGGAGAGAGTGGTGAGAGACAAAAAAGTGATGGAGATCTTGAGATTAAATGGATTTCATGAAAGGACTTTGCAAACAGGTGCGGGATAACAAAATAAAAAGTAAAAGGGTTACGACTTAGTCTATCTTTGGGCTCCTGGAAGGGGAAGAGGGTAAATGCATGGGAAAAGTGTGGAGGACTACTGTTCAAAGGGACTAAGTTGTACAGAGAAATTTGGAAGAAGAAGGAATATTTTCCTTGCAATATTAGAAAGACAAGAGATGATTTAATTGGGTCTTTCAAAATTATGGTATTTTTTAAGGACCAGCACTACAGTTGCAATGAGTTATGGTGGTCTTGATTGTTCCTTCCAAAGGGGACATTTAGCTGGAACATAAAATATGGATCAAATCTTTAAGGGGGTAAACAGTCAAATCTGACGGAAAGAATTAATATGGAGAAGTGGAACTTCCTGCCTTTCAAGGAAATGATATAAATATGGAGGTCTGTGCTCATGCCTATCAATTTAATTAAAATGGAGACTAAAGGGAAGTGGCACTGATAAACAAGTTAAATTCAAATGGGAATATTCTTCAGCAAGTCATTTCTTTCTTTGTTCTGGTAAAGCAATTATGTTTTTGGTCAGGTTAAATTCCAAGAGATGTTAAAGCACGGCATCCTGAAGCAGCAGATCGAAGGCTAACCCAAGAGATCAGCCTGCTGGTTCTTTCCATTCATCGCCCCTGGCAAAAGAATCTTGTTATGTATTCAGACTTCCGTTCCTTGCTCAATCCTGCTCTTGCGCACTCCCAGCCTCCTGTGTACATCGTTCAGGTATATCAGCCTTGGCTGGGGACCAACCCTTGCCCCAGAGCCATTACATCTCTCTGTTAGGACTGGAGCTGGCACAGAAGAAGAAACTCTATGTACCCTGCACTCCACAATATGAAGGACATTACAACTACTTTAATTCATTCAAGTGATTGATCTGTTCAAACATTTTACAAATGAATGGGAAAAACTAAATATCTTCAGCTACATCTTGGTTATTTATAATTTGTGCACTAAGCCTGCTTACTAAGCCAAGAGGGGTAGGTAGACTACCAAACAACCAGCCGTCCAACTCCACCCATTTCACATTGAACAGAGATCAGTCACTCCTCTTCCCACTCAAGCAATCCTTGCTGGTCTCCATGCCATATCCCCCTTTTTCCTGAATCAAACTCTCAACATGCACTTAACCCTCATACACTCGCTACCCCCTTCCCCTTCTAATCCTTCAATATGGTATGACATAAAAATGTGTGAAAATCACCAGATAATGGAAGGATTGATTCAGCATGGTCAGAGGGTTAACCTTCTTCCAAGCCACCAACCAATCAAAGGTACTTGCACACAAAACTGGGGTCAACACCTCACCACTGTACCAAATGGTTCATGTGTAGCAACCTCTGATGTGCCATCTTTAAGGTGTAATTTTAAACTGACACTGCTCCTTCTCATTCAGGGACGGTTTTTGAAAACATAATTGTTTTAAAAGGATTCTGATTCTCACCTGTCCTACACCAAATTCCAATTCACCAGAACATATGACCATGTCGATAAAGTAGTCCCTTTTGTGGAATCTTGTGTGGAAAATTAGCTGGGTCACCTCCATTCCAACATTTTTAAAAACTACTTTACAAGTGAAGTTGGCATTTTTGCGGCAGTTAAGTTACAGGAAAATGTTTTCCACAACACAATTTTTTCATCATGCAAAACTGGCTCATCTGCATTCGTGGTCAAGATATGATTGAAAATATACTTTACGTATTGGTTGTTCAGTTTGATGCTCTGTACAAATTTTCCTTTGACAAGTCCCTACTGAAACTTCAAATACGCTCTCTAGTGGGAAACTACGGATTGCCTTCTTTGCTGACATTTAACCCTAAACAGCAGCATGCATCTCTATACTCCACATTCCTTTCTGCCTGTCATGGAAAATAAATATAAATAGGGGGCTGCTATACAGGAAACAGCCCCGACTTGATAGCCTCCTTCTCACTCGCAGTGAGCAGAGGTTTCTTTCTACTCCCAAAGTGGAAAGTTTGAAAACATTTGTCACAGGTAATAGGAGGCTGGAACCCAATTGCTTTCTGCACCTGTGCAACATTTAAAAGCCTATGCACAGCTTCAACCTCCGGCTGAACCTCAACCAAGATCGCGTACTTCAACTCTGTATTATCACTTTATTTCCTTACTCCCTGATGAACAAATGTACATTTTCAGAAATTTAAAGACAAAAGCTTGCAGCCAGAAGAAAGTGGCTACAAAAGATACAGATTTCTATAAAATTCCTCCAACCTGGCCACTTTATTGGAAAATTTCTGATCTTTTTTTATGGGTAATAATTTGACCCCAAGAATCTCTCAACATCATCCTTATCTTTCTGCCGCCGCATAATCCAGTCATCACCCATCCTCTCGGGGACCAGAGCAATGGATTGGATGTTTTGCCTGCTACGATAACAATCCCAGGAAAAAGAGGGCGTTAATACAAAACCGTTTTTCTCAGAGAGCAAACAGTCTTATTTCCTGATGTTTAAAGATAGGACCATTATATTTTCATTGATAAACCTGTATCTTACGAAAATCAATAAGGTGGGCACCGATATACTTTATTTAATCAGCTCAACCAGACGACAGACCACAACGCCATTCTGAGGCACAAGGCATGGATAGGTTTTAAATTACCTTGTAGAAGGGAGAAGCAAGTACTTCCAGTTGAAAGTATCATCTCCAGATTTATGCTTTTATAAAGCATGAAGAATAAGAAAAGTAGCAATTGTGGCAATTGTGTTGGGTCTGATTTCGACAATGTAATAGCAAAGCAGTCTAGGCCATGATCCCAATCCAAACACGATTTTTATGGATTGTGGGCACTGTGGAAAGATAATGGGCGCAGATTGAGGGAAGGAACACATAATCAAGCCCCAGGAGAGGACTTTAATTTTGATTTTTATAATATAGTGATATATCATAAAAAAAAAAGCTTTCAGTGTAGATCCAAGTTTAAATCAACAGCTTTGCTCCAATCATGAATAGATGCTACCTGTACAAGGGGTTTTTGAAAGAAGCAATTAATTCTTTATCTTTTAAACTAGTGAAAACAAGTATCACTATCTCTACCTCGGAGTCTGAGGAAGACTTGTGCATCGGAAGTCTTAGTGATCGGTTGGAGACGTTGGAAGCTTTTACTGATTCCACTGTCTAAGAGAACATGTTTCAGTTAGGGACAAGTTCCAATTGGGAATCTCGTTGGAAAGATTCAGAGCGGTTGCGAAATTGGATATATCATTTGGAAGTTTGGTTTTTGGTAAAATGTATGACAATAAATAATCTGTCTTTCCAAACAAACGACACCTGCCACTTTATTCCAGTCTTAAATCGGGAACTGAGATAACCTTCATCATTCCGCTAAGGCTTGTGATCAGTAACGTAGTCCAGATTGAGGCAGACTAAAATGTGATACCAAGAGCAGGATTAAGCTGATCACCATCACACATGGAAAGTTCATACAGTACTTACATGTAATGCATATCCTAATGTCTTCAGAAAGCAAATAACTCTTTAACAACACTACCTTATAAAATTTCTTACACTGTATTATGTAGTCCTTTCAAACATAATTACCACCATTCCCAAATTATCTTTCTTCACCAACACATCATTTTCA
>CM069138.1:23735714-23828760 GCA_035221665.1 Okamejei kenojei
ACATAGAGAGATAGTATTTCTTCCCAGGCTCTTCAAATTGCTTCTGAAGATGGGATTTCTATATTTAAAAGGGTGTTATACAAATATGATGTTTAACTATTTTGACTCCGAATTCTATTCATACATTCATCTGTAAATCTGACGACATTTTGGTAGTCTTGGGGTGTATGTTTTTCAGATAGTCTCAAATTTGAAGATATCCGAAATATATGGTTACCTTTCCGGTGATATTTCAACTGTAATTCTTGAAATGATGAGAAGAGTTCCCATCTCTTGTAAACATCTCTGAGTTTTTTGATTCCTAAAAGTCCCCTTTCCCAATACGCAAACGTTTTTTTAACTATAATAGATGGCTTGAACAAAGGGTTATTGGCAATTGGTGAAAGAAGAGATAAATTTATTAGTTTTAAAAGTTGATTTCACTTGTCTCCAGATTCGTAGAGTTCCTGTGAATAATCGGATTTTTATCATATAAATGTTTCTTCAAATTTATTGGAGAGAGAAGAATCGCGCCTATATTAAAAAGGCAAATAATCCTCTCTCACCATTATTAACCAATCTACCTGTTGGCCTATATTGTCCAGCCAGTAGTTGTATTAATTTTTAATATTCGTTGCCCAGTAATAGTATAAGAAGTTGGGGAGAGCCAATCCAACCAGATTGATTTGGGTTTACATAGATGCCGTTTATGAATTCTATGTGTTTTATAATCCCAAATAAAGTTTGTAATCAGTAGAATCAAGTTTTTTATAGGCTAAACTGGTCTATAATTTCCTCTTTTCTCCCCTGTCGCTTTTCTTAAAGAGTGGGATAACATTAGCTACCCTCCAATCCACAGGAACTGATCCTGAATCTATAGAACATTGGAAAATGGTCACCAATGCGTCCACGATTTCCAAGAGCCACTTTCCTTAAGTATCCTGGGAATATGCAGACCATCAGGACCCTACGGATTTATCAGCCTCAGTCCCCATCCTTTCTGGAATCCAACACCATTTCCAGCCTAATATGTATTTCCTTCAGTTCCTTTGCCACACTATTTCCTCTGCCACTAGTAATCTGGGAGATTGTTTGTGTCCTCCTTACTGAAGATGGATCCAAAGTGTCTGTTCTCATCTGCCATTTCATTGTTCCCCATAATAAATTCACCTTTTTCAGTTTTCAAGTGTCCGAACTTTGGCCTTATTAGTTAGTTTTCCTCTTCCGACACCTGGAGAAGTTTTTTTTCTTTTACTATCCTCCTTTATAGGCTTGGCTAGTTACCTTCATACCTCATCTTTCTCCCCATATTGCCTTTTTAGTTTTCTTCTGTTTTTCTTTAAAGCTACCCAATCCTCTGGCTTCCTTCACTCTCTCATCTTTGCTATGTTATATTTCTTCTCTTTTTTTTTGATACTGTCCCTGACTTCCCTTGTCAGTCACGGTTCGCCCCTTAAACCCCCTTGGAATCTTTCTTCCTCTTTGGAATGAATCCAACCCTGCACCTTCAGGATTTTTCCAGAAATACCTGTGCCATTGTTGTTTCCACTGTCATTGCTGTTTGGGTATCTTTCCAGTCAATTGTGGCCAACACCCCCCTCATGCTCCATAGCCCTCATGGCTCATAGTCTCCTTTGTTCAACTGTAATACCGACATCTCCAATTTACCCTTCTCTCCCTCAAATTGGAGATTAAAACTTATCATATGGTTGGTCACTACCTCCTAATGGCTCTTTTACACGGGTTCCCATACCAAATCTGGTTTGTTACTCAACACTAAATCCAGAATTGCCTTTCTCCTGTAGTGCACTAGTACAAGCCACTTTAAGAATCCATCACAGAAGAACTCCACAAACTTCCATTCTTGGGGTCCAGAGTTCCAACCTGATTTTCCCAGTCTACCTGCAGGTTGAAATCTCCCATGACAACCGTAGCTTTTACCTTTGCGACATGCCAATTTTAACACATGATTCAATTTGACCCTACATCCAGGCTACTGTTTGGGGGCCTGTAGATTAATCCCATTATGGTGTTTTTTACCTTTAACAATTCCTCAGTTCTATCCATACTGACTCTACATCTCCTGATTCTATGTCACCCTCGCAAGGGACTGAATTTTATTCCTCATCAACAGAGTTAGCTCACACCCTCTGCCCACCTATCTGGCCTTTCAATAGGACGTATCCCTTGTATATTCAGTTCCCAGCCCTGGTACTCTTGCAAATCTGTAATTCCCACAACATCATATTTGCCAATTTCTAACTGAGCCTCAAGCTCATCCCCTTTATTTCTTATACTTTTTTGCGTTCCACGTACAACACTTTGACTTCGGTATTCACCTCCCCCTGCCACAACCAGTCACTATTGGACCTGATCTTACTCTCTTATCCCTTCTTAAACTTTCGTTCCCATTAAATCGGGAGTTCTTTGTCACTTTTCCTGTACTCACTTCCCCTTTAACTCCAACTTTATACTCCCAATTTGTCGATCCCGCTCCCCGACTATTTAGGTTAAACCCACACGTGTAGCACTAGCAAACCTGCCTGCCAGTACGTTGGTCCCTCTCAGTTAAGGTGTAACGCATCCCTAATGAGGAGGTCAATCCTTCCACAGAAGAGATCCCAGTGGTCTATACAGTTAAATCCTTGCTCCCTGCACAGCCCCCGAGCCACACATTCAGATCCCCTAGCTAGCTGTTCCTGCCCTCACTAGCACGAGGTACTGGAAGCAATCTACAGATAATCACCCCTTGAAGTCCTGCTTTTCAGTCTTCTTCCTAGTTCTCTCTAAAATCGCTTTGCAGAACCTTCTTCCTCTTCTTTCCCGATGTTGTTTGTGCCCACGTGCACAACTACTGCCGGCTGTTATATCTGGCACCCTGGCATCAGAGAATCAGACCATCCTCGCGTCTCGCCTACCGCCATAGAATCACCTGTCCACACCTCGGACAATGGAGTGCCCACCACTATTGCTCTTGCCTGATGTCAGTCTCGCCAGTCGAATCTCATCTGTAGGCATGGAGCCACCGACCTGTCCGCTGCTTGGTCTGGAAGCGTCTGCTTCGACAGCTCCCCAAAAGGGTGTACCCGTTTCCATTTGGCACAGCCACTGGGGTCTCCTGCACTCCACGGTTACTCCCCTTTTTCCCAGAAGGCAAAAGCCTCAATTTCCAACGTGTAGACTGCTTGGCTCAGCCACGTCACCGAATACTCTTCAGCCAAAGATTCGCATTTTTTTCTCGGCCAAATACTCGCACTTTTCTCACAAGGCATTCCCTCTACAGGTCGCATCTCCCCGACACATGACAGGGACCAGGAATGGAGGCTTTCAGGGAGGATGATTTCAGCGAGAGGATGTGGCAGGGATGGCTCTTTCATACCCCTCATAAATGTAGCTGAAATACAAAACATACCACCGTGTCCAGTAACTTTACAGGAAGAGGCTATTCAGCCTCCTGTATCTGATTTAGTTTGGCAACAAATGGGAGAAATTAGTAAACAGCAGTCCTAGAAAAAATAGACCAAATTCTCAAGACATGGAGACAAATCTTCTGAGCAAAATATCTCTTCAGATTAACATGGGCAGTTGAAGTCTGTGCTGCCTTCTGAAAATCCAAATACATCCACTGGTTTCCCCTTCACCTACTCTATTGGAGACATCTTCAAAGCAGAAAACTTTACTGCATAAGGAAAAACCAATTGGAGCTCTAAACATTTTGCACGGTTGAAGGTTTCATTTAACATTCACGTTGAGACAGACATTTCTTGCACTGACTGTTCAGTGATGGATACTCCCCCCCCCCCCCCCCCCCCCCATTTACATACTACACAGCCCATGAGAGATAGTTCTAATCTGCTCTGTATCTTGATTTGGCTGCACTGAGGAAAGCCATGTACAATTCTGAACATTATTTTGACTGAAGGATATTTTGGCAGGGGATGCAAAAATATGTGTTCAAGGATGTGTGGGAAGGAACTGCAGATGCTGGTTTAAACCGAAGATCAACACAAAATGTTGGAGTAACAAAGCGGGACCGTCAGCTTCTCAGGATACCCAGTTATTCCAGCATTTACTGTCTTTCTGTGTGTTTAGGGATGATTTACAAAGATTCTATAAACTTGCATATTTCATGAAAATATGATGGGCTTGAAGGGTGTGATCTGGTGGACATTTTTGAAACTGTGAAACAATTTGGGATATGTTGGCAGAAGTTACAGAGGCTTGCAAAAGTATTCATACCCCCTGAACTTTTCCACATTTTGTCACGTTACAACCACAACGTAAATGTATTTTACTAGCATTGTATGTGATAGACCAACACAAAGTGGCGCATAATTGTGAAGTGGAAGAAAAATGATACATGGTTTTCAAATCTTTTTACAAATAAAAAACTGAAAAGTGTGGCGTGCAAAAGTATTCAGCCCCCTTTACTCTGGTACCCCTAAATAAAATGCAGTGCAACCAATTGCCGTCAGAAGTCACCTAATTAGTAAATAGAGTCCACTTGTGTGTAATCTAATCTCAGTATAAATACTGCTGTTCTGTGAAGGCCTCAGAGGTTTGTTAGAGAACATTAGTGAACAAACAATGTTCCTTGGGCATAATGAAGCCCAAGGAACACACCAGACAGGTCAGGGATAAAGTTGTGGAGATGTTTAAAGCAGGGTTAGGTTATAAAAAAATATCCCAAGCTTTGAACATCTCACGGAGCACTGTTCAATCCATCATCCGAAAATGGAAAGAGTATGGCACAACTGCAAACCTACCAAGACATGGCCGTCCACCTAAACTGACAGGCCGGGCAAGGAGAGCATTGATTAGAGAAGCAGCAAGAGGCCCATGGTAACTCTGGAGGAGCTGCAGAGATCCACAGCTCAGATGGGAGATTCTGTCCACAGGACAACTATTAGTCGTGCACTCCACAAATTGGGTCTTTATGGAAGAGTGGCAAGAAGAAAGCCATTGTTGAAACAAAGCCATAAAGAAGTCCCGTTTGCAGTTTGCCACAAGCCATGTGGGGGACACAGCAAACATGTGGAGGAAGGTGCTCTGGTCTGATGAGACCAAAATTGAAGTTTTTGGCATAAATGCAAAACGCTATGTGTGGTGGAAAACTAACACTGCACATCACCCTGAACACACCATCCCCATTGTGAAACATGGTGGTGGCAGCAACATGCTGTGGGGATGCTTTTCTTCAGCAGGGACAGGGAAGCTGGTCAGAGTTGATGGGGAGTTGGATGGAGCCAAATACAGGGCAATCTTGGAAGAAAACCTGTCAGAGTCTGCAAAAGACTTGAGACTGGGGCGGAGGTTCACCTTCCAGCAGGACAACAACCCTAAACATACAGCCAGAGCTACAATGGAATGGTTTTAGATCAAAGCATATTCATGTGTTAGAGTGGCCCAGTCAAAGTCCAGACCTAAATCCAATTGAGAATCTCTGGCAAGACTTGACAATTGCTGTTCACAGACGCTCTCCATCCAATCCGACTGAGTTTGAGCTATTTTGCAAAGAAGAATGGGCAAAAATGTCAGTCTCTAGATGTGCAACGCTGGTAGAGACATACCCCAAAAAGACTTGCAGCTGTAATTGCAGCGAAAGGTGGTTCTACAAAGTATTGACTCAGGGGGGCTGAATACTTTTGCACGCCACACTTTTCAGTTTTTTATTTGTATATAAAATTTGGAAACCATGTATCATTTTCCTTCTACTTCACAATTATGCACCACTTTGTGTTGGTCTATCACATTAAATCCCAATAAACTACATTTACGTTTGTGGTTGTAACATGACAAAATGTGGAAAAGGTCAAGGGGTATGAATACTTTTGCAAGCCACTGTAGATGAAGTTAGATGAGAAAGGATAGGAGATGGTTCCAATGTTGCTTATTCACCAGCATGGAACAGTTTGGCTGACGGGCCAATTTTCGATGCTGCAAAATCTATGTCACATAATTTGGTGAACTGTTGCTTATTGAGCAACATTTTTCATGAATGGCCTTGTCCATTGGCCAGATATCAGTATAAAATCCAAAGTACAGCAAGCTCGTCATTGAATGTTATAACAATTAATAATGAAAAATAAATATTTCATTCAGTAAAATCATTTCTGCCCACAGGAGGGTATATCTGCCCTTGCTTGTGAAGCCAGCAGAGCTGAGGCAGAGGACAATTGTCGATCGCTTGGTGAAGAAGTGCGGAGAGGAGAGGAGAAAGTTTCAAAATGTTTATCAGATCTGCAATCTTGTATGTCACGCATAGAGCAGGTGAGAAACGAGATTTGGCAGACTGAAAGAACAATACAAGATGTGGACGATCAACTGAAGAGGCAGCAAGAGCGACTGGAACATTTTCTTCGATATAGATTGCCAGCTGAAACATGGAACACTCAGTATGAGTGAACTGCTCGGGAAAGTGGAAGTGCTGAAGTGGCGCAGTAAGAAATTCCTGAATCTGGATGCTCTGAACATTATTGTACAGGACGTTATTGCCCACATATTAAAGCTGCCTAACCTGCTCGAGGGGAAGATGCTGCATTTGGAGCCATACACTGTTAACATGCTGACAACCTTCAGTGATCAGCTGCGGGCCATTGAGTGGTCAGATTCAGATCTTAGTGAATGGACCTAATGCCAATGAGCAGGGCGACTGTGTGCACTGGATTGTGCCACATGGCACTGTGTCACTGAAGGCAACTGATGTGATAAATGTTTGCTCTTTCCTCTCTTTCTTTCTGTCCCTGTGGCTCGTGATGAAGTTATATTTTGAAGGCGTTGAGTCATCCAGCACAGAAACAAGCCTTTTGGTTTGAGCCAACCACAGCCCACCCATTTTCAATGACCCTGCATTAATCTCATTTATTGTTCCTCCCACATTTCCACAAAACACCGTGTCACTGCAGTGAAGTGATCAATATTTTATTATTCGACTCTCCCTCTCTGACCTCGGGGTCCCCGAATGCTATGTTATCCTCACAAATCATTGACTCACCCAGCACTGAGCCTAGGCCAACCATTTACAATGATCCTGAATAAGATTTTTTTTTTTTCCCACATCCCCACCACCTCCCCACAGATTCTCCTCCTCACACACACTCACACACTCCCACACGACCCGGGTCTCTGGCACATATACTATCTTTTTTTACAACCACTCAAAGAGATATTTAGGTTAGTACCAGCATAAAAATAATTCTAGGCAAATGTATTTAACAATCTAGATGAAGTTGAACTTTGGTATTCAGGAATATTGTCCAGATATTTCTAAATTATTCCCACAATTTATAATGATTCAAGGC
Source organism: Okamejei kenojei (assembly GCA_035221665.1). Classification (NCBI taxonomy): domain Eukaryota; kingdom Metazoa; phylum Chordata; class Chondrichthyes; order Rajiformes; family Rajidae; genus Okamejei; species Okamejei kenojei. Next base: position 23,742,995 of record CM069138.1, read on the forward strand.
ACTGCTCTAAGCCACATGTCATTCAGAGTGATTTGAGTCAGATACATCCAACTGAGTGTGCAACCTTGTTAAGTTTCTAGCTGGTCATGACTAAATCATATCAACCAATACCCTGTATTCATTAGACTGAAATGTTTGCACGGTGATTAAAATGATCAATGTTTTGCTATGCTTGTTATTAAATATGAATAATCACATGATTTGTAGTTGGAATTCATTACTGACTTAAAGAGAAATATCTCATTCATTCACTCAGTGTGTAAATGTGATGTGGAGACAGTTTGGGTGATGTCAGATGAATTGATGAGGCAGATTCAGTCATCAATTCCTACAACAACAACACTTGAGACAGCGCTTCTAAAGCCCCTGTCCCACTTCCTGAGTTACCACAAATTCTCCCGAGTTTCCTCTCAGACAGTCCTCTCCCCAGGTATGGCCTCCTTAAAATCTGCAAATTAACAGGTCAATACGATCATGTAAAGGATGTTGATCCCCAGTTACTGGATTTACCAGAAGCTTTTTATGCTTGGGAATAATCATGTGAGGCTAACTAGCCATTTGTAATACGAGAGGAAACCATGGTTGGGTAGGCCAATCCGGCACTACCAATACCCCTGAAGCGGAGTCCTGCTTGATCTTTTGCAAGCATCTACTGATGAGACAGAATGGAGGAAATGCATATACAAATATTCCACCCCAATGCAGCGAGAAAGCATCCACCGCTGCTGCACCAGGATCTGGTTCCCATGAAACATATCTGGGCAACTGACTGTTTAATCTAGATGCAAACAAGTCAATATCTGGCATTCCATACTGAGCAATCACTTGATTAAATACATCCTGATTTAACATCCATTTTATGTTATCATTGAACTAGTGTGACCTAGTGTCAGCTACAGTGTTGAATATACCTGGCAAATAAATTGCTGAAAGCCAGATATTTTGGTCATTGCACCAGCTCCAAATCTGATTAGCCAGTCTATCACAAGACTGTAACTTGACTCCACCCATGTGGTTTACATATGCCACTGCTGTGGTGTTGTCAATCTGAACCTGCACATGCAAGTCCCTTCTGGTAGAGCAATAAGCTTTAAGCCCATACCAGGTTCCCAACAACTCTAAATAATTGATCCCTCTTAATTGAAGAAGGGATGTCTCATCAGTATTCCATATGCCTCCACAACTGGAAGACATATCTGTTGCACCCCAACCCAGCGCACTTACGTCAGTCTGTAATATAATTGAAGGAGGTTCCACCAAAACCTTCCTAAAACTTTTTGAAACATTTACAATCCACCATTGTATGTCGGAAATTGCCCCAGCTGACAATTGCATAGTCCTGTCAAAATGTCCCACTTGTATTTTCAGTGCCCGTTCCTTTGATTGTTGTAATTGTTGATAATGCAGAGAACCATACCGCACAGCTGGAAAAGCAGCCACCAATTTACCAATTGTCTAATTGAAGGCCGTTGTTCTCTAATCTCTAAGGAGATTAACACAGTCCTCAATTAACTGTTGCAATTTGTCCCTAGGCAAAGTTACCAACATGTGATTTGAATTGATGGTAAATCCCAAATAATCAATTATTTGAACTGGTAATAATTTGGATTTATCTGGATGAATGATGAACCCTAATTGTTCAAAAGTGAATTTAACTTTAGTAACAGATGACTCAGCTTCAGCATGAGTCTTTCCAACAATTAAAATATCATCTAAATAGGCCATTACCGCATACCCCTGAGCTCCGAGTGATGCTAACACAGGTTTTCACAATCTAGTAAATAATCTAGGATCTGAAGTTAATCCATTAAGCAGTGCTTTGAATTGCCACAACTGAGTCATCCAGATAAATTTCAAATACCTCCTATCGTCACCATGAATAGACACTGAGTAATATGCATCCTTTAAATCAATGCTTGCCATTTTACACCCTTTGGAAACAAGATGTTTGGCCGTGGAAAAAGTTTCCATTTTGAAATGCCTATAGCAAACAAATTTGTTCAAACTCATCAAATCCAGGATAATACTACATCCTCTAGTCTTTTTGAACCTTGGAAAAATATTTGACACGAACTGACGACTTTGATAGACTGACTTCTCAATTACCCCTTTCTTGAGTAATATATTAATTTCTGCTTTTATGAGCACATTTTCTTCATCTAAAAATATTAAGTTTCCGACTTGGACCATGTTAATTAGGTGGATTCTCATTGGAGTAAAATTCAATTTTTACCCCTTCAATACTGTTAAGTATAAATGAATCTGATGTTCTGCCATTGTGTGAGAAACAAATGTAACCTTCCCCAATTTGCACATCTATGTTACTTAATTCATTTTCTCTAACAGGCATTTTTCTCACCTGCATACGTCCTTGCAGACCTTGTTGGCCGCGACCCCTTGTAGGAGAAGGCATCTTCCCCTTCACACCAGTATTGCAGACCTGCATGGCTGGTCCTTCCCCTGCATCCGAACTGGTGCCCGTCGGTAAGGATAAAACCTCTTCCCCTGTTTTCTAACTGGAATAATGAGGCCCATAGTTTTTGCATCCTCGTGGCATTCTTTAACTCGCTTAGCAAGATCAACTCCGAATAACAGATTGGGTGGCGGTACGCTGGGCGGCTTGCACAAATGGCCCAAATCTCTCTGTAGACTTTGAAAATCTACTTCATTATCCACAACACCACCTATCTTAGTATCATCTGCATACTTACTTATCCAATTTTCCACCCCATCATCCAGATCATTGATGTACATGACAAACAACAGTGGACCCAACACAGATCCCTGAGGCACCCCACTGGTCACCGGCTTCCAACCTGACAAACAGCCATCCACCATTACTCTCTGACATCTCCCATTCAGCCACTGTTGAATCCATCTTGCTACTCCGCCATTAACACCCAAAGATTGAACCCTCTTAACCAACCTTCCATGGGGAACCTTGTCAAAAGCCTTACTGAAATCCATATAGACAACATCCACTGCTTTACCCTCATCAATTTCCCTAGTTACCGCTTCAAAAAAATTCAAGAAGGTTTGTCAAACATGACCTTCCAGGCACAAATCCATGTTGACTGTTCCTGATCAGACCCTGTTTATCCAGATGCTTATATATATAATATATAAGTATCCTTTCCATTAATTTGCCCACCAGTGACGTCAAACTAATAGGTCTATAAATTGCTAGGTTTATTCTTTGAACCCTTTTTAAACAATGGAACAACATGCGCAGTACGCCAATCATCCGGCACTATTCCCGTTTCTAATGACATTTGAAATATTTCTGTCATAGCTCCTGCTATTTCTACACTAACTTCCCTCAATGTCCTAGGGAATATCCTGTCAGGACCTGGAGACTTATCCACTTTTATTTTTTTCAAAAGTGTCAGTACTTCCTCCTCTTTGAATCTCATAGTTTCCATAGCTACTCTACTTTTTCCCTTACCTCACAGAGTTCAATATCCTTCTCCTTGGTGAATACCGAAGAAAATAAATTGTTCAATATCTCCCCCATCTCTTTTGGCTCTGCAGATAGCTGTCCATTCTGGTTCTCTAATGGTCCAATTTTATCCCTCGTTATCCTTTTGCTATTAATATAGCTGTAGAAACCCTTTGGATTTACTTTCAACTTTCTTGCCAAAGCAACCTCATATCTTCTTTTAGCCTTCCTAATTTCTTTCTTAAGATTCTTTTTACATTCTTTATACTCCTCTAGCACCTCATTTACTCCATGCCTCCTATAATTATTGTATATATCTCTCTTTTTTCGAAACAAGTGTCCAATTTCCCTTGAAAACCATGGCTCTTTCCATTTTTTGCTATTTCCTTTCAACTTAACAGGGACATAAAGATTCTGTACTCTTACAATTTCCCCTTTAAATGTCCTCCATTTCTCTTCTACATCCTTCCCATGAAACAAAGTGTCCCAATTCACTCCTTTAAAATCCTTACGCATTCCCTCAAAGTTAGCCTTTCTCCAATCAAAAATCTCCACCCTAGGTCCAGTTCTGACTCTCTCCATAATTATATTGAAACTAATGGTATTGTGATCACTGGTCCCGAAGTGCTCACCAACGCATACCTCCGTCACCTGACCTGCCTCATTTCCTAACAGGAGGTCCAGCACTGCCCCTTCTCTGGTCGATACCTCTATGTACTGCTGCAAAAAACTATCCTGCACACAATTTTACAAACTCCAAATCATCCAGCCCATTTACAGAATGTGTTTCCCAGTCTATTTTTGGAAAATTGAAATCTCCCACAATCACTACCTTGTGCTCACTACTAATATCTGCTATCTCCTTACATATTTGCTCTTCCAATTCTCGCTCCCCATTTGGCGGTCTATAGTACACCCCCTAAAAGTGTTGCTACAAAACCGTTCCCACTTCTCAGTTCCACCCAAATAGCCTCCCTAGACGAGCCCTCTGATCTATCCTGCCAAAGCACTGCTGTAATATCTTCTCTGACAAGCAATGCAACACCTCCCCCTCTGGTCCCTCCAATTCTATCACACCTGAAGCAATGAAATCCTGGAATATTTAGTTTCCAATCACAGCCGTCCTGCAACCATGTTTCACTGATTGCCACAACATCATATTTCCAGGTGTCCAATCCAGTCTCTAAGTTCATCCACCTTACTTACAATGCTCCTAGCATTAAAATATACACATTTTAGAAACCCACCATCCCTTATTCTCTGTCCATTATCTTTTTCATCTTTCTCGCCTACATTTTGGGTCCGAGTGCTTCCTTTCTCTGCCTCTTGCCCCACACCCTGACCCCTAGCCCCCTCTACCCGAGTCCCTCCCCCCAGCCTTTCTAGTTTAAAGTCTCCCCAGTAGCCTTTGCAAATCTCCCTGCCAGGATATTGGTCCCCCTCGGGTTCAAGTGCAACCCGTCCTTTGTGTACAGATCATGCCTTCCCCAAAAGAGGTCCCAGTGATCAAGAAACTTGAATCCCTGCCCACTGCACCAGTCCCTCAGCCACGCATTTATCCTCCACCTCAGTTCATTCCTACTCTCACTGTCACGCGGCACAGGCAGTAATCCTGAAATTGTTACCCTTTTGGTCCTTCTCCTTAACTTTACCCCCAACTCCCTAAATTCTCCTTTCAGGACCTCGTCTCTTTTTCTGCCTATGTCATTGGTACCTATGTGTACCACAACATCAGGCTCCTCTACATCCCTTATCAGAATCTTTTGGACACGTTCTGACACATGCGTGACCCTGGAACCAGGGAGGCAAACTACCATCCGGGTCTCCCGACTGCGTCCACAGAATCGCCCATCCAACCCCCTAACTATAGAGTCTCCTATTACAATTGCCCTCCTCTTTTTGCTACCCTTCTGAGCATCAGGGCCGGTCTCTGTGCCGGAGGCCTGCCCGCTGTTGCTGCCCCCAGGTAGGCTGTCCCCTCCAATCGTACTCAAACCCGAGTACCAATTTTCCAGGTGTACAGTCACAGGGGTACTCTCTAGCCCCTGCCTCTGCCTCTTGCCCTCCCTAACCGTGACCCACGTGTCTGCCTCCTGTGGTCTGGGAGTGACTACCTCCCTGTAGCTCCTCTCTATGACCTCCTCACTCTCCCTGACCAGACGGAGGTCATCGAGCTGCTGCTCCAGGTTCCTAACACACTCCTTTAGGAGCCCCATCTCGACACACCTGGCACAGATGTGGACGTCTGGAGGGCTATCAGATTCCCTGACCTCCCACATCTGACATCCAGAACAGTACACTGCCCTGGCCTTCATACTCCCCCCTTACACAGGATACAATATCAACACAATACAAAATCACTACAAACTGCTGAAATCTGTTTGCCACCAATCAGCTGCTTACCCTAGTCTACTTCCCACCAATCAGCTGCTTCCTCAAAAATAACAAAAAAACCCAAAAAAAAACAAAACCACTTCTCCGAATGGAACGTTGTGGATTTAGGTAGGCCTACCGGCCGGGTGTCGCTCCTCCCCCTCCTTCTCTTCCAACGGCTCCTGTGGGCCTCTATATGTTCCAGTGTCCTGTGGGAACATATTTTCACCTTCTAAATAAACACATTCTTAGTTTAGTTTAGGTCAAGATGCAGCGTGGAAACTGTCTCTTTGGCCCATTGGGGCCGCGCTGACCAGCAATCACACTAGTTTTATCCTACACACTTGGGACAATTTGCAGTACCCAATTAAGCTACAAAACCTTCATGTCCTTAGAATGTGGGAGGAAACTTGGACACCTGCAGAAAACCTACACGCTCAAAGGCAGAATGTACAAACTCCGTACAGATAGCACCCGTGGTCAGAATCGAATCTGGGTCTCTTGCGTATAAGGCAGCAACTTTATTATTGCGCCACCGTGCTGTCCGTCCTTGTTAACTAACAAAAGCGACATTAAAGATTGCTTGTCAATTATTCTGATTACCCAAATTACCTATTTCGAATTTCAAAATTTGAAGAATGCACAAATCACCAATTTCCTCAAATGACAATTTCTCTCTGACATATGGGAACCTCATATCTGGAAAAGAGACACTTACATTTTGAACAGCCTGGAATCCACATGGCCATTGAGGAACCCAACCCTTCTCTCTCTCCAGTATCCATCACAAAGAACATAAACTTAAAACATCAGTAAGATTTTAAAAATCCACGCTTCGTTTACAAATTTGGTAAATTACTGAAAACTCAGAATAAACAATTAATTTCCATGGTGATAAACTTTAACAGAAATTCCAAAGAATAAAGTGAAATAAAAGATGGATGGTTAGATTCACCACATGCGCACTCATTGACACAACTTCTTAAAGAGACACTATCTTTTAAAACATGGATCCGACAAACCTCTTTTCTTATTCTGGCAGGCAGGGCCGGAGGTGAGAACAGATGTACAGGAAGTAAATGAGGTGCCATCAAGAGCTCTCTCCTGTAGGAGGGAATCCGCAGTTCAGGAAGCAGGCTGAAGAAACATAACCCAGGAGTTGGACCGGGCTGGAAACTTCTCCTTTTCCAGCAACTTGTGGACGCAGCCCAGACCATCACACAAACCAACATCCCTTCCATTGACTCCATCTACACCTCATGCTGCCTCAGCAAGGCCACCAGCTCAATCAAGGATGAGTGGCACCCTGGCCACCCTCTTTTCCCCCCTCCCATCGGGCAAAAGGTATAGAAGTATGAAAATGCACACATGGATAGTTTCTTCCCAGCTAATATCAGGCAACTAAAATAGCCTACCAACAACTAGAGAGCAGTCCTGAACTACTATCTTCTCACACTCCAAAGACGTGCAGTTTTGTACGTTAATTGACTTAGGTAAAATAGTAAATTGTCCCTAATGTGTGTGGGATAAGTAAGTAAATAAGTAAGTAAGTACGTATGTTTATTGGCCAAGTATTCACATACAAGGAATTTGCTTTTTGCTCCGCCCACAAGTAAAAACATGACATACAGTGACAGTTACGAATGACTCAGAAAACGCTAAACATTAATAATAATAAAACATTAATGATAAAACACCATTGATTAGGCATGTGAACCAACAAAATACCAGATCAATGGGAGGCTACAGATTTTTGGCTGTTGAGTAGAGCAACTACTCGTGGATAGAAACTGTTTTTATGTTTGGCTGTGGCAGCTTTGACAGTTCGGAGTCGCCTTCCAGAGGGAAGTGATTCAAAGAGTTTGTGGCCAGGGTGAGAGGGGTCAGAGATGATCTTTCCCGCTCGCTTCACTGCAGCCTCCAGGTATCGTGATTGGTGGCTGAGCCAAACCAGACCACTGGAGAAGGTGAGAACAGACTCTACGATGGCCGTGTAGAATTTGACCATCATTGCCTGTGGCAGATTGTGCTTCCTCAGCTGCCGCAGGAAGTAAATCCTCTGTTGTGTCTTTTTGACTGGAGTCGATGGTAGCCCCCCACTTCAGGTCCTTGGAGATGATGGTTCCCAGGAACTTAATAGACTCCACAGATGTAACCGTGGTGTTGTTGATGGTGAGTGGGGTGAGGGGAGGGGGAGCTCTCCTAAAGTCTACAATCAATTCCACTGTCTTAAGAGCATTGAGCTCTGGGTTGTTGCTACGGCACCAGGACGCCAGCTCTGACACTTCCTGTCTGTAGGCAGATTGCTCCCCATCACAATGATCACAGAGATGGTACAGCCTGTGATGATCCCAACCTCCAGTCTGTGCCACTCTGATGTCACTGACCCTGCTGAGACTCTGATGCTGAACTGGTTCTAATAGTCCAGGATGAGATCTGCCACTTGGCCCGGTACATGATGCTTGGCCATGACTGTCTGGATCAGCTTGTGTGGGATGGAGCCATAGGCGTTGGCCAGGTCAAGCCAGGTCAGGTCACCCTTGTTCTCCCTGGCTTCTCTGATGAGCTGGGTCACCACTCATAGAAACATAGAAACATAGAAAATAGGTGCAGGAGGCCATTCGGCCCTTCAAGCCAGAACCGCCATTCATTGTGATCATGGCTGATCGTCCGCTATCAATAACCCGTGCCTGCCTTCTCCCCATATCCCTTGACTCCACTATCCCCTAGAGCTCTATCCAACTCTCTCTTAAATCCATCCAGTAATTTGGCCTCTACTGCCCTCTGTGGCAGGGAATTCCATAAATTCACAACTCTCTGGGTAAAAAAGTATTTTTTCACCTCAGTCTTAAATGATCTCCCCTTTATTCTAAGACTGTGGTCCCTGGTTCTGGACACACCCAACATTGGGAACATTTTTTCTGCATCTAGTTTGTCCAGTCCTTTTATAATTTTATATGTTTCTATAAGATCTCCCCTCATCCTTCTAAACTCCAGTGAATACAAGCCTAGTCTTTTCAATCTTTCCTCATATGACAGTCCCGCCATCCCAGGGATCAATCTCGTGAACCTACGCTGCACTTCCTCAATCACAAGGATGTCCTTCCTCAAATTAGGAGACCAACACTGTACACAATACTCCAGATGTGGTCTCACCAGAGCCCTATACAACTGCAGAAGAACCTCTTTACACCTGTACTGAAATCCTCTTGTTATGAAGGCCAACATTCCATTAGCTTTCTTCACTGCCTGCTGTACCTGCACGCCAACTTTCAGTGACTGGTGTACAAGGACACCCAGGTCTCGCTGTACCTCCCCCTTACCTAACCTAACCCCATTGAGATAATAATCTGCCCCCTTGTTTTTGCCGCCAAAGTGGATAACCTCACATTTATCTATATTTAAACAGCATCTGCCACGCATCTGCCCACTCACTCAACCTATCCAGGTCCCCCTGTAACCTCCTAACATCCTCTTCACAGTTCACACTGCCACCCAGCTTTGTGTCATCCGCAAACTTGCTAGTGTTGCTCCTAATTCCCTATTCCAAATCATTAATATATATGGTAAACAGTTGTGGACCCAACATCGAGCCTTGCGGCACTCCACTCGCCACTGCCTGGCATTCTGAAAAGGACCCGTTCACTCCTACTCTTTGCTTCCGGTCTGCCAATCAATTTTCTATCCATGTCAACACCCTACCCCCAATACCATGTGCTCTAATTTTAGTCACCAATCTCCCGTGCGGGACCTTATCAAAGGCTTTCTGAGAGTCTAGATACACTACATCCACTGGCACCCCTTCATCCATTTTACTTGTCACATCCTCAAAAAATTCCAGAAGATTAGTCAAGCACGATTTCCCTTTCATAAATCCATGTTGACTTGGACTAATCCTTTTACTGCTATCCAAATGCTCCATTATTACCTCTTTAATAATTGACTCCAGCATCTTTCCCACCACCGAAGTCAAGCTAACTGGTCTGTAATTCCCTGTTTTCTCTCTCGCTCCTTTCTTGAAAAGTGGGATAACATTAGCTATCCTCCAACCCACAGGAACTGATCCTGAATCTATTGAACATTGGAAAATGATCACCAATGCGTCCACTATTTCTAGAGCCACCTCCCTGAGGACCCTGGGATGCAGATCATCAGGCCCAGGGGATTTATCATCCTTCAGTCCCATTAGCCTACCCAATACTATTTCCCGCCTAATGAAAATTTCTTTCAGTTCCTCTACCCCTTAGACCTTCTGTCCTCCAGTACATCTGGGAGAATGTTTGTGTCCTCCTTAGTGAAGACAGATCCGAAGTACCTATTCAACTCTTCTGCCATTTCCTTGTTGCCCATAATTATTTCACCCTTCAAGGGACCCACATTTGACTTTGCTACTCTTTTTCCCTTAACATATCTAAAGAAGCTTTTACTGTTCTTCTTTATGCTTGGATGTTCAGGGATGCTTGTTAAGGTATAAGTGGATACTGGGGATACTAGGTGGATACTAGGATACTGGGGATATCACCTGGTCTTGTTCCAAATGGTGCTATTAGGTCTTTCATGTCACTGGGTTCTCAGTTCCTTATTTGCAACAATGCAGCATTCCCTCAGCATTTAACTGTGAGAAGCCTGCTGATCGGGAAAGTTTAATTCCAAGTTGCTGATACAACTGAAGCCAAGAACGGGGTTTACTTAACTGAGATAGATACAAAGTGCTGAAGTAATTCAGCGGGTCAGGCAGCATCTCTGGAGATAAAGGATAGGTGACATTTTGGATCGGAACCCTTCTTCAGACTGAAAGTTGGGGGTAGTGGGGGTTGGGGGGAATGAAGAGCTGCGGGGCGTAAAGACTAGGGTGGCACCCTAACTGAGGCCATTTGTGGCCGGCCCCGATAGGTCCAGGTCTTTTCTCGTTTCCATCTCCTCACCCCCACCCCATAATTTCTGTCTGAAGAAGAATCCTGACCCGAAACGCCACCTATCCTTTTTCTCCAGAGATGCTGCCTGACTCGCTAAGTTACTCCAACATGTTGCGTCTATCTTTGTTATAAATCAGCACTCTGCAGTTCTTAGTTTCTACATTCTGTATTTACAGTAACTGAGATGACTGTAAAATTGTAGCAGAATAGACAGTTAAATGTGTAGGAAAGAAATGCAGATGCTGGTTTACATAGAAGATAGACACAAAATGCTGGAGTAACTCAGCGGGTCAGGCACCATTTCTAGAGAAAAGGAACAGGTGACGTTTCAGATTTAGACCTTCTCCAGAATGAGTCAGGGGAGAGGGAAACTAGAGATATGAAAATGTACAAAACAAATCGGAGCAACAACCGATGACCAAGAAAAGATGGAGCCCACAATGGTCCATTGTTGGCTGCGAAATAGGTGATAATAAAGGGATAAGAACAGTGAAGCTACCAAGATGTCCAGGGTGTGGGGAGAGGTGGAGAGAGAGAGAATGCAAGGGTTTCTTGAAATCAGAGAAACCAATATTCACACCGCTGGGTTGTAAGCCAGTTAACGGTGACCTCTTTCATGTAGTGGAATTGTCTACAGAAAAGGAGAGTGGGACTATTAATAATGCATTTGCCTGGGGATATAAATGTATCTACTTTGGAATAATAGACGAGACTATATCTATGAATATTTCTCCATTGATACTGCAGATGAATCCCAAGGGATGTAACTAACCACCCCTGGGGAAAAAAAATAGCTCCTGGATATGTCAAATCTGTGAATCCACTCCACCCTGGCCATTTACATTCCAGAATGATGCTGCCATCACAAGAACACAGGAATTATTTTGCCCACATAAGATGATGCTCCTGCTCCCCTGCGCAACTGTTCCGCTGCTTTTTCCTCACGACTTTGGAAAGCAGCTAATTGAGGAAGCATAGGATTGAAATTCACCTTTGGCTAAGTGTGGAAAAGGTATGATATTCCAGTGCGATTATGTGTTGAACTCTACATCTAAATTTAGCCTCTTTTGACAATGGAGTGTCATTTCAGAGAGGCACAGTGGCACAGCGGTAGAGTTGCTGCCTTACAGCGCCAGAGACCCAGGTTCGATCCTGATTACGGGTGCTGTCTGTACGGAGTTTGTAAGTTCTTCCTATGACTGCATAGGTTTTTTTTGGGTGCTCCGGTTACTCCGACATTCCAAAGACGCACAGGTTTGTAGGCTGATTGGCTTCTGTAAATTGCCCCTAGGATTGTAGGATGCAAAACTAGGATAACATAGAACAAGTGTATGGGTGATCGTTAGTTGGCGCACTCAGTGGGCTGAAGGGCCTTTCCACATTTTATCTCTAAAACTAAACTAAACTAAACTAAACTAAACTACATTAAACTCAAACTAAACCAGCAGAACAATCGATCTCTGCTCCCACATCACGTGTTTATCTCAAGAACTAATAATATATTTCTAAACAAACAATATCTGGTGTTACTGGAGTCTATTCTTTATACATACAGGGCATCTCCACATGGAGGACACTGTGGTTGTGAACATCTGCACACATTTGAGGTATGCTTGGGTTTGTACTTGAGGAGTTAATTGTTATTCCCAGCCCGGATACTACTTTGTCATCAGTGAAACAGGTAGTGGAGAATAGCTCATACATTGTCATACTCATCAATCTGATTGGAAAGCTCCTTTCAAAGTTCCTCGCTTACACTCTTGAGTTAAATGCCCATGTTACAATTCATTGGTCAGTGCAAGTAGGCATTTGCTAGTTATTTTCCTTATTACTTTAGGTGTAATGCGAGACAAATACTAATCCGACTTTCCCCAGTCCCGTGGATGGAACTCCATTGCCCTTGGCTCTCTCATACCTACTGGCACTACATTTGTGACCATCTTCACAGATACAACTTGGCCTTGACAATCACCTGGAATCGAAGTACTCGAAACTAAAGCCAATATTTTGACCATGGCCATCCTCGGGATCTGTAGATGTCAAGCTTCACTTTTTTGTGTGTTCTTGATGGTTTTAGAGAATCAATGTGGAAACCCGCCATTTGGCCCACCAAGTCCACACCCGTACACTAGTCCTATGTTACCCCAATTTCGCATCCTACGAAGTAGACGCAATTTACAAAGGCCAAGCGGCCTACAAACCTACATGTCTTTGGAATGTGGGAGGAAACCGAATCACCCAGAGAAAACCCATGCAGTCACAGGAAGAATGTACAAACTCTGCAGAGACAGCATCCATTGTCAGGATTGAGCCCTGGTTTCTGGCACTGTGAGGCAGCAGACTACCGCTGCTTCACTGAGCCAATGATTTGCTTTGGTGTCATTGGGTCCTGCTGACTCTTCGAGATTATTCATTGATACAATGCGACGAACCACCTTCTTGTTTGGGTGTTCGCTGCATCAGCAAATTCTGTTTAGCTTTTTTTGCTGCCGTGCCAGTTTTTAATTCCATTAGGTACTTTTCCATTTGTTTCATGAGCCTTAATCTGATTAAGAGTCTCATCCAAGTTTAAGTAAATGGTGCTCTCTGAGAGATTTCTAATTGCGAATCCTCATGGGAGTCTCACGTCAGACGTTACGTGAGATTCACCATTGTCTCAGACAAGCTGACAAGCCCAGGTGATCAATCGGACCTAGCAACTAATTGGGAGAACACAGGAAGAACAGACTGCCAGAGAAACTGTGAATGGGCAAATGAAGAAAACAAATGACAGAAGATGATCACATTAACCAAACACACTTGTCAGTATCAGGGATACAGTTTTAGTTAATGTTTAAGAAGGAACTGCAGAACCGCCAACATGTCCCAGCTACACTACTTGCTTTTGGTCCATATCCCTCCAAACCAGTCCTATTCATGTATCAGTCTAACTGTTTCTTAAATGTTGGGATAGTCCCTGCCTTAACAACCTCCTCTGGCAGCTTGTTCCATACACCCACCACCCTTTGTGTGGAAAAAGTTACCCCTTAAAAAGTTACCTCTTAAAAATATTTCAAACAAAAATCATTGAAATCCTACAATGCACTAAAACATGATTTTAATACAAATTTCAAAAAGTGCCTACCATGGGAGGGACACCCCCTCCCACACCCTGCCCCCCACTCGGTTGCTCCACTCCCTAGCCGGGTACCCCCAAGGCCAGTGATCATTGATCGCTCGGCCCCCCCCACTTTCAAAACTGCTCCGCGGCCCCTGGTTCAGACGGGGACACTGCCTGATGTGAGCAGGGAACTGAGGCCAGTTGTCCATGATGTCTGGATCCCAATGCACAGCGCTTTGTGTTTCAGAGTTGGCTAAAGTTATTGATTTGTAGTAGTAGGCCCTCTTCGGTCATGACCGGATGCAAGCCTGGGCAATGTCATATGGAGGATAGGCTGTTGCCCATGCAACACGTCCCCCCTCTCCATGTCGCTGATCTATCCAAAGGAACAGAGGGCCATTACAGTGTGACACTAGCGCCGTCGCAGGAGCTGCCAGAGCGAGGTTGTAGACAAAGATGAACTGCCTTAGCGGTTCCGACTCCGGATTTTCTTGACGTTTACTCCTGGAGCATTTTCCATGACTGGATATGGCCACAAGGCAGTGGAGGTTTTACATCAGAGTTTTCCCTCTCCTAGATGGACTGAATTCCCAGGCTGACGGGCCCCATCTGCACGAGACACGTGGGGGCGGGAGCCTCTACCTTCCCGTGCAGGTCTACAGAACCTGCCCACTGTAATTGGCCTGATTTGTAATTAGTTGACAAAACATTAATTTATTAATCCGGAATATCCAGGGGGATGGGATAAGTGTAATATTAAAATGACATGCAATGTGTCAGGCTGTCTGTCACAACAGACAGCCCGATAACCCATTATTTCCTTCAGTTAAATATTCGGAAGGTAGATAACAAGGAAACCAATGGATGTAGCAAATTTTGTTATCCAAAATTTGGTCTGTGAAGTGCCCCATAAAATATTACCGCATTAGATAAGCACCTATGGACTTGAACATAATAGGTTAAATCCAGGGGGCAGATATGGGGCTTTATGTGTGGGCCATATATATTGTCAGTGCAGAGGGGCTGGGAGCAAGGCCAAGTGTGCATCCAAATTGTACTAGGTGTGCAGTCAAAGCTGGGACAATGGGAGTGTTCAGCACGGGCAACCTAACCAGGTAAGCAGCTATGATCATGGTAAAATAGGGGGGCAGGTGTAAGGTCTGGAGCAGGGTCAGGAATGAGAGAAGGTATGCAACTGGAATCAGGGTCAGGAGTGGTACCAGGTGTGCAGTGAGACCCAGCTTGGTGAACATGGGCCAAGTGCTTGATTATAATCTGATTTCCATACATGAATATACTAAGATCATTCATTTGCTGCTCATGTTGATCAGAGCCTGGCTCTACTGTGGAATGTAATTAGGAATGCAATTTAGCCTAACCTTATTCATAGCTAATCCAATTTAAAGGATAAATCTTGCATTATAGTGTCAGTTAAAAGACTCGCTACAGTATGCACCAGATTGCACAATTTCAAGCTGAAAAATGCAAAAGCTCCATACCAATGGGAGGGGGGTGTCGCTAAGCTCCCTCGGGCTTGGTCTCTCGCAATTTCTCACTCCCAACTCTCACCCAATGTTGGCAGCCCTGACATTGGATTATCAAATGAACATGCTGACTACAACACTGATTCTGCAGTTGTAACGCAGACGCAGTGTGGCCGGCGCTCCACCACTGTCGCCTACCAGCCCCCTCCACCTTCTTCTGTTCCTCTGTTGTTATACAGCTTGCCTTTCCCTGCAGCTCTGTGTAGCACCTCCACTCAATTTTGAAGTTGAACACCTTGTTCTGGATTACTCCCACCATAGCAGAGAGTTTCCCCTCACTCACCGTAAAATCCTTAGGCACCTCAATAAACACCCTTCCTTCACCAAAGCCCAATTGAGTGCGATCTCAACTGAGCAACTTCACAGTCATTGCTCCTTTTACTAAAAAAAAGTAACAAAATACAAAAATAACCTACTATAAAAATAACAAAAATCTTTTATCACAAATTTACCCAGGTGAAGCAGACTGGGCAATAAACTTAATTAGAAACACAAAAAATAGGTGCAGGAGTAAGCCATTCGGCCCTTCAAGCCAGCACCGTCATGGCTGATCATCCAAAATCAGTAACCCATTCCTGCTATTTCCCCATATCCCTTAATTCCATCAGCCCTAAGGGCTAAATCTAACTCTCTTTTGAAAACATCTAGTGAATTGACCTCCACTGCCTTCTGTGGCAGAGAATTCCATAGATTCACAACTCTCTGGATGAAAATGTTTTTCTGCATATCAGTCCTAAATGGCCCACCTGTTATTCATTAAACTGTGACCCCTGGTTCTGGACTCCCCCAGCGTCGGGAACATTTTTCTTGCATCTAGCCTGTCCAATTCCTTAAAAATGTTATATGTTTCTATAAGATCCTCTCTAATCCTAAATTTCAGTGAATACAAGCCCAGTCAACCTATTCTTTCATCAGTTCCGCCTTCCAGGGAATTAACCTGGTGAACCTACGCTGCACTCCCTCAATAGCAAGAATATCCCTTCTCAAATTAGGAGACCAAAACTGCACACTATACTCCAGGTGTGGTCTCACCAGGGCCCTGTACAACTGAAGTATGACCTCCTTGCTCCTAAACTCAAATCCTCTCGCAATGAAGGCCAACATGGTCTCATTGCACCTCCCCTTTTCCTAATCTGACACCATTCAGATAATAATCTGCCTTCCTGTTCTTGCCACCAAAGTGGATAACCTCAGATTTATCCACATTATACTGCATCTGCCATGTATCTACCCTCTCACCCAACCTATCCAAATCACCCTGCAGCCTCATGTCATCCTCCTCGCCGCTCACACTGCCACTCAGAGTTGTGTCATCTGCAAACTTTATATTTAATTCCCTCGTCTAAATCGTTGATATATTTTGTAAATAACTGGGGTCCTAGCATTGAGCCTTGTGGCACCCCACTAGACACTGCCTGCCATTCTGAAATTCCTACTCTTTGTTTCCTGTCTGCCAACTAGTTCTCTATCCATGTCAATACCCTACCCCCAATACGTGCTCTAATTTTGCACACAAATCTCTTGTGTGGGACATTGTCAAAGGCTTTTTGAAAGTCCAGATGTACACCACATCCACTGGCTCTCCCTTATCCATTCTACTTGTTATATCCTCAAAAAATTCCAAAAGATTAGTGAAGCATGATTTCCCCTTTATAAATCCAAGCTGACCTGATCCTGAGTCTATCGAACATTGGAAAATGATCACCAATGCATCCACAAAATACTAGGGCCACCACCTTGAGTAATCTGAGATGCAGATCTGAGATCCACCAAACCACGGTTGCCCAGCCAGATGCAACTAAATTTAAAGTGGCACTTTCTTCCCAATAACCCTCTCTGGCTAAACACCTCCCTTCACCACCTCCAGTTTAATTTCCAGTTGGAATATTTTGGAGGACCAAGTAACCAAGAACCAAGATCAGGCTCTGGGGATATATCTGCCTTCAGTCCCAACAGTTTACCTAACACCATTTCCTGACTAATGTTCCATAGCCCGAGTCTCTAACAATACCTGTTTATATATAACAAACATTTTATTCTTCATGAGAAGCTGCTAAATGTATTTGGTTTATATAAATTAGATTTATAAATAATGGGCACGGAGGTTGAAATGTACTGTTAAAGAAGGAACTGCAGATGCTGGAGAATCGAGGGTTGCACAAAAAGCTGGAGAAACTCAGCGGGTGCAGCAGCATCTAAGGAGCGAAGGAGATAGGCGACGTTTAGGGTCGAGACCCTTCTTCAGACTGGGTTGAAATGTCCTGATGCCCCACCTTGGGAAACCGGTTGTAGCGTTTCCTGTTTTTACAGTTTCGACTGGTTGCTGTGGGAGAGACTCGAAAGCTGTCGAGCAAGTTCTTGTTTTGCTGGAAAGGCAGCTGGGCAGCCTTGAACACATGACAGGAAGCCAATCGACCCAGACCACAAGCAGCAGGCGCGGCGAAGAGCAAGGAGCTTTGTGGAAAGACACGCATTTCCACGGCAGACAGTGGGGTCCGCGAGTCCCTTCATCTCCAAGCCTGTCGGATCAGAACTGCAACCACAAACCACCCGCAGCGCCCGAGGTACATTATTGCTTAACCATGGTGTTCCTGCTCCTCCCATTCTTATTTCTAGCCTTCCTGTTGCAATCCCACCCCGGTTAGAGTGAGCACACCCCAGGATGTAAGTGGGAGAGGCTGTGCGGCGCTTACTCGGGGCCTCGGTTCATTTTACTGAGGGATGCTGCCCAGTAAAATCATCCTTTTAAATGACACACAGTGTGCTCGCCCTTTGTCTCGTCCCTCGAGGACGATACGGGGAATAACAGAGCCTGCCGGTAGTGGGTTTGACACCAGAAACAGCTGGAGGTGGTCAGAGGGCAGGCGCTGTCTGGGGGAGCCAAACGTGAGGTTTATTTAATGTCTTAAAATTCCTTAGCAGATGGGGGAGAGAGACTCTGGTGGGGGTGGGGGTGGAGAAAGAATGAGGGGTATAGTGAGGGGGGTGATGGAGAGAGGAGAGGAGTGAAGTGAGGGAGTTGAGGAATGGATGAAGGGTGAGCCAGTGGTAATGACGGTGGGTGGTGAGGGAGCTGGGTGATGGTTAACGTGGGGCTGGCGATGAGGGTTGGGTGGTGTGGATTGGAGGAGTGCTGGTGAGCGGTGTTGGTGGGCAAGTTGAATGATAGGAAGTGAGGGACACGTGTTGATAGTTAAGGGGAGAAGGATAGGTTGTGACAAGGAGTGGTGGGGCTCATGAGATGGGAGCAGTTGTGAGCAGGTAGGATGCTATGGAAGCAAGAGTGAATTGAGCATTAGAAAGAGAAGCTCATTCCAGCAACAGCATTCAGTGAGATTGGGGGAAAGCATTTATCAGTACCACTGTCCCGCGTTAACTCTATATCCTTTAATATCTAAAAATCTATCAACTCTTAGAGACAGAATCCTCTGAAGCAGACAATTCCAGAGATTCACCAACTATTGGGGGGTAAAAATTATTCTCGCCTTTGCTTTGGATGACCTTCCCCGCCCCCCTCCTCCACTAATCCTAGACACATCGGTAAAGGGAAACATCAACTTTAAAATTATCTCTCATTGCTCTAAAATAAAGAGGAAGTGTAGGACCTATCTGCTTAATCTCTTCTCGTATGACAATTTGAAGCTATTCAATTCCCTCTCTGTAAAAAGTACATTCTCCCTTTGGTTGGAGACTGGGCCTGAAGCTGGAGACAATAATCCAATGGCCTCTCATCAGGGTCCAATGTAATTAGAACACACTATTTCTTCTGAAGATGGACCCGAGCAGAAACGCTGCCTGTCCAATCCCATCACCAATGCCGCCTCACTCACTGAATTACACCAGTGCTTTTGTGTTTTGCTCAAGCTTCAAGCTTCTTATACTGAAATCTTTTTGCAATAAAAGCCGACGTATTGTTGGTCTTCCTGATGCTTTGCCGTACATAAATGTTAACGTTCAAGTGGGTCCCAGAACACCCAAGTTCTTCCCAACACTGACACCATTCTGTTTAAATGGGGAGAACGTGGGAGAATGGGGTTGAGAGGGAAGGATAGATCAGCCATGATTGGATGGCAGAGTAGTCTTGATGGGACAAATGGCTAATTCTGCTCCTATAACTTACGAGCTTCATCTTTCTAGTTTTATCGCTACATATCAAGGAGGAAGTAAATACATTTCTGAAAGATCACAGAATTGAGCATGATGAGAAACTGGCAAAGAAGAGGCCTGGTGCAGAGGAGCCATGATCATATGAATGGCAGGAGAGGCTGAATGGCCAACTTTGCCCCTATTTTCTCATGATCTTTTCTGTGAGTTATGTTACATCCATGTCCTTGTCTGTTTAGTTAACCTGTAAACATCTCCCTGAAGTCCCTCTGCATTCTCCTCATGGCCCACAGCGCCGGTGCCCAGCTTTGTATCATTAATAAACCAGGATATATGGCAAATAATGCTCTCATGTGTCACTGATGCAGGTTGTGAACACCTGGGGCCCCAGCACTGATCTCTGCAACACCCACTAGTCACAGCTTTCCAACCGTTTTATTCCAGCATTGTTGACTATTAGTTAATCAATTGTCATTCCACTTGTACCTTACTTGCAATACCATGTGTGCTCAAATATTCCTTAATGATCAATGGTGAAGCACCTTGCTGATGGCTTCTGTAAGTCTGAATACATCACTTATCCATCCTGAAGATCGACACAAAATGCTGGAGTAACTCAGTGGGTCAGGCAGCATCTCTGGAGAAAAGGAATAGGTGACGTTTTGGGTCGCGGCCCTTCTTCAGACCTGTTTGTCCTTCACTATTCCGCTTATCAAAATAGACTCAACAAACTCTCCCTGGCTTGAAACAAACCTGACATTTCATAAATCCAGGTGTGCTCTGTCAAATCTTACTATTAAGTTCTAAGTGTTTTGTAACGGCTAGGGAGTAGGGGTGCGAGTGGTATTGCAACTTGTCAGTTTCTTTGTTGAACTAAATTAAGACGCATGTTGCAATCAAAAGCTCTTGAACAATAGCTGTTGGGACACAAGTGGCATGTGTAGTTCCTGTATTTTTCCAGTTTAAAGTGGAGTCAATGGGGATTTGAGGTCAGTTGCCAGGTTACCAATCATTTTAACATTACTGCCAGCATTTTCTTTATCAATTGTTCAGGATTTGGGCAAATTTGATCATTTGAATTTACAAATTGTAAGATGGGGTAGAATATAAATTAGCTTAAAATAATTACCACAATAAGGAAAGATTTACCCGACTGAAACCTAGATGGGCTGTCTAGTCTCATGAGGAAAGATTAGACAAGTTGGGCTTGTATCCACAGGAGTTCAGAAGAGCGTTGGGTGTTGTAAATTGTAAGATGCTGAGGAGTGTGTGCGAGGTGAGTGTGGAGAGGACATTTCCTTATGTGGGACTAGGGATCAATATTTAATTGATTTTATTGATGTACAGAGGGATCGTGGAGTCCAAGTCCATAGCTCCTTGAGAGTAGCGACACAAGTGGTCAAAATGGTAAAGAAGTGAACGGCATGCTCGCCTTATTTGGTCAGAGTATTTAAGTATAAGAATCAGGAAGTCCTGTTTGGTAGTTTTATAAAGCATTGGTACGGCCACATTTTGAGTATCGTGTGCAGTTCTGGTTGAACTAATACAGGAAAGATGTGGAGGCTTTGGATAGAGCACAAAATAGGTTTATTGGGATGCCATCCAGAGTAGAGGGTGTGAGATACGCTTTGTGCTCACAATCACTGCTCAAAGACTAAATCTTGGAAGCAAGAGTTTCTTTATTTTTCACGAATCTGCAGACCCGGGTGCCTCTCCAAGTCGAGACACACCAAGTCAGAGAAGTCATCCCCCTTTATACACACAATTTTATATTCAACCTCCCCTCCGGACCCTTCTCCAATCAGGGTCTGAGGTGCACAATCTGTAGGTACATCCCCCCAGTACCTCCCACATCATACATCGCATTTTCATGGTAATGAGCAGTTTCTTGACCAGGGGTGTGTTGTAATATTCATTTATGCTATTAAGCATGCTCAGTTGCTCATGACCTACCCTAGTTTTACTCACCTCCTAGTGAACCCTCTCAGTTCCCCTATATCAGTACTAAAGCTAAGCTATAGTGACAAGGGTCCCATCTATCACTCCATTCTAGTGATAGGGATCTCTCTACATCACTCCCTTCTACCGCTATACAATGCTATTACTTCTTACTCAAGGACTCAAGGATGGGTCTGGTAACCTTTAGACACAGCTGTGTCAGAACCCTCTCTCCGGCCCCTATCAGTTCGAATTATCTTTAAAACTCCTTACTTTAATGGGGTTTAATCACTTTATCCCTCACAATCCTTTTTCTTTTGCTACGCATATACTGATTAAACCCCCATTTCAAGTTCCCTCAACTCGAATTGACATAACGTTGTCCTAATCTTCTTTTCCTGTAGATCATGGACCTCCCCTGGCCGCATTATCATTATTCTCTGTATTTCCCCTTTCTCTCCCATAGGCATGACTACAGCCTGCATCTGACTGATACTTCTTGTAATAAGTTCCCTAAAACAAGGGATGCAACAGGGGATAAAGATCAGTCCAGCCACTGCACATAGAAACACGGGTCCCACCGTTCTCCACCATGTTTCTCCGAGGATGGAATCCCACCATTGGGTTTCCATAATCGAATTCCACTTTTGTATTGGAACATGTGCCAACTTACGGATCCCTTCTGATATGTCCATCATTGCCTGTCCATTATGATCGATGTTTAAACAGCAATTAGAGAGGTTGAATTTCCCGCATACCCCTCCTTCTTCTGCCAGGAGGTAATCTAGGGCTAACCTGTTCTGGTATATTGCTGCTCTCATCTGCGTCTGCTGCTTTGCCAGCATCTCCAGTGCCCCCGCGGTTTGGTTGGTAATTACCTCCAATACTGCCTGTAGTCTTATGATCCGGTTTAACATGTATACTGGGGTTCGGTAGCCCCAGGATCCATCCCGTGCCCAAGTGGCTGGTCCGTAGTATGAGATGATTCTTGCTGGTGGCCATTCATCATCTTCCCATTCTCCAATGTCTATTTTCCTCTTCTTCCGATATAGGTCATCAAATACAGGTGTTCCTAACGACCGGCCTTCTTCGGCGTTTAACAGGAAAAATCCAGGTTGTACCAGTCCAATAAAACAAGCCCCACTCCAATTTATCGGTAACACCGAGTATGCCTTGTATCCGCATATCCATAACAGTCCTTCAGGGGCCGGTCCACTAGAGGCAGCCTTGTTCCATATGTCTTGCAATACTGGGATTCCCTGATAAGGGTTGTTCTCGGTGCAGTTCCATAGTCCAGCCGATTCCATTCCATCGGTCTTCATCCAGATAGCGCAGTTTTTCCCATATTTCTTAGTTAGATACCATTTAGGCTCCTCTGGCCACCACACTCGGGACTGATTTGGCCACTGGGTGACGATGCACTGGCAGGGGCTGCTGCCTACTAGGACGGCATCCTTTGCCCAGGGCCTAGCGATACACTCAATCCCAACCGGAGCGTCTGTCAGGACCCATGCCTGGGGATCTCGGTCTTGTCCAACTGTCAGGTTCCACTCCATCAGGTCCCATACTTCAACAATGGATCCTCTCCACGGCCAACGTGAACTCATCAGTGGTCCGCCACAGACCCAACAGTTAGTCACATTCAGGATTCCAGCTATCCGGAGGGCCAAGTCCACAAACAAGTTTTCTTCTCCTTCAGGGATCTCAATCTGCTTCTTTATTTCTTCGTACAGTGTCTGGTGCAATTGAGGCTGAGTAGGTGGGGGAGGGGGAGGCTTGGTGACTACTACTTCTGTAAACTCTTTTATTACTTCCTCTTTCATCTTATCTATTGCCCATTTTACGACCTGGAAAGGGAAACCTAACTGTCCTGCCTTGATTACACAAACCCATCTCTCTCCCTTTGGGCAGGTAACGTACCCAAACCTCCCTATATACCCCCTATTCCCTATCATCAAATACTTCTTTCCCCCCGCTTCACAAATTGTTCTAGTCCTCACATTATAGCATGCACCGTTCACATGGGAATGATAGATAAATGATCTGGTCGTCCGCCCTCCATATCTGATAGGATGATAACATTTATCACAATTATTAATACTTTTTACCACAATTACATACAAAGCAAACAATACCACGACTGCTCCTTTCATACTGTCAGTTATACATTCAATTCTTTTTTTTTTTTTTAAATTACTGTTACGGGTTTGCTTCCTGGCTTCACCATCCACTGTTCCTCCTCATCAGGGACGGGTGGATCAACGGGTCCTTTAACCCGGATTGCGTGGGTCCACCCTTTTTCTTTTGTTTGTACTGCTGTCTCGGTTGTCAGTAATACTAGGTATGGGCCGGTCCACCTGGGCTGGAGTTTTTCCTCCTTCCAATTCTTGACCAGTACCCAGTCACCGGCCTTTACAGCATGTATTGGAAAGTCGAGTGGTGGGCTTTGAGCCAATAGTCCTTTAGCTTTTAATTCTGTAAGGGAACGAGATACTGCCAGTAAATAGTTCCTTAAGAATATATCACTGCCCTCTATGGTGGGTATTCCTACTATCTTTCCCAAATAAGGTAACCCAAACAACATTTCATAGGGGGACACTGCTAACTTTGCATGGGGTCTCCGTTGCTTTTCTCAAAGCCTTTCTGTTTCCCTACTGCTCCAAACATGTGCCAGACTCCATGTACATATTCTGCTCTTAAAGCCTTAATTTCTGCCAATTGAGCTAAGCAAGATTGCAGGCAAGCTTCCTATTTGATCCTGCGCTATAGCTTTTACTTCTTTAGATATTACTCGTCCAAAATATTCTACCTGCTGCTGACAAAACAAAAAACTTCTTCCTTGATACATCATGACCTCCTGTGCCATCTTTTCCAAGATAATTACAATGTCTCTCTCTCACATTGCTCCTCACTTGTGGAACAAACCAACAAATCATCCACATACTATATGAACACCTTCCAAATCTGCCTACAACATCTGATTAAAAACACAGCGCTAGTATTTAAAACGCTGCCGCATCCTAGCCTAGGTGTATTTAATACCTCTTCTTAATGTTCTTACCATAGCTATGTTCACCATTATCTTAATATTATTATTATTATTATTATTATTATTATTATTATTATTATTATTATTATTTCCTGATTATCGTACCTGTTCACATCCCCAACACACCTTATCCATTACCTATCTCCTTACAAGCCTTGTCTGGGCTTAGATCCAGATTTATTTCACTCCTGATAGGGCATTTGAGAAAACACTCTCCCAAATACATTTATTATTGGCATGGAACCTCTGGCCCCTGTTTGGCTCTGTCATAGGACTCACTGTGTGTCGGTGCATCACTTATTTCAGACTTTTCAACCAGGTCTGTTGTTACTGACAACATTGTCTTTCCTTTTTCACGCTCTTTCTTTATAAAGCAGTCTCATCAATTTATCCCTCTGCTTCCCACTTTAATCCTTTCTGATCTGCCTTCTTTCTCATTCTAAACTCAATGTCTTACTTCTCAGATAGTTTATCCTCCTTTTAAAATCTTCCACTGACTTCTCGATCCTCATATTTTACCACCACCCCTTCTACCTCGGGGGCAGTCATCACTTTCCCAGATCTTTATTCCTGCTTGTCTGACCATCTGTCTTTCTTCTGAAGTAAATAAACTTCCCATTATTGACATCATTGTCTGCCAACTCCTTTTTTTTTGTTTCCCCTGGGCCCCATTAATTTATTACCCTTCTCCAACCAGAATGTTTATCTAAACAAACCATAAAAGCTGCTTGTTGTTCAGCAATTAACTTATTTCTAATTTTGTTCAAACCATTCACCCTAAAATTCCCAAATTCCAATTCCTAGTTTAAATACATACGACTAACAATTTTCCAAATTAACTTTACTGAAAAGAAATCAACAAAGCCAAGCAACCTACATTTTCCAACTTTCCCCTTTTATGTTGCAATGATACAAAGCCTTGTCCGTTACCTTACAGCTGTTCGTAACCTCCCCCATTGCTTACAATTTCTTAAAGGAACACACACACATACCCTTACAGCATGTGGCCCACAGCAAACAAACCTATCACATATACAAACTTCCTCATTCATACAAAACCTGTTTTTACACACACATCACATTAGCTCCATTCTTACTTCAATGAGATTGTTTGAAACAACTCAATATTTTTCATAGAAACATAGAAACATAGAAATTAGGTGCAGGAGCAGGCCATTCAGCCCTTCGAACCTGCACCTCCATTCAATATGATCATGGCTGATCATCCAATTCAGTATCCTGTACCTGCCTTCTCTCCATAGCCCCCCGATCCCTTCAGCCACAAGGGCCACATCGAACTCCCTCTTAAATATGACCAACGAACTGGCCTCAACTACTTTCTGTGGCAGAGAATTCCACATCATTTCTTCCCATGTGCATATATTTGGCCCTAGGAACTGATCTATTTGTTCAGCCAGTCCCAAGGGGTCTTCCAATAAAATTTTCATCTCCTTTTTAAAGTTCCTCACCTCCATACTGGTGAGAGGCACATTTACAAATCCCATCCCCCCTTCATTTCCCCCTAACGGGACCTCCCTGAGGGGCTTCATTTGAACAGATCAGTCTGATCTTTGTTCGGCTGCCCTCGTTTGAGATCGCGTCATCCGACTACTGCCTGGGACACCCGTCCCATTCTCGTCCTCACTTTTTATTTCCTCTTCCTTATCTGACT
Organism: Okamejei kenojei; assembly: GCA_035221665.1. NCBI lineage: Eukaryota > Metazoa > Chordata > Chondrichthyes > Rajiformes > Rajidae > Okamejei > Okamejei kenojei. Next base: position 23,769,130 of record CM069138.1, read on the forward strand.
GGCTCTCTCCTTCACGTTCTATGTTTGAATCACAGTTTCTTTCACCCTGTTTCTTCTCTACTCTCCGTGATTCTCTACTATCTGTCTCTTCTGAGACAGGAGCGGACAGGTTTACTGCCGATCCGCTCTGGCTTAGTGGGACCTCCTGGGCAGATGCAGCCGGCGCTGATGGGGGTATATTTGGGGGCTGGGATTCATATGGCGGGGGCAGTCGTCGTAGGTGATCATCACCAATTGGGGGCCAGTCAGGTTCATCCTGCTCTCTCTCCGTCTTTAATGGAAACATCCCATTATTGGGTTTCCAGCACTGGGCATATTCCTTTTCTATTTGATTCGGCGTTTCTCTTTCATTCATAAAAACATTCAACGCCTGTCTCACCCAGTCCTCATTTGAACCCAACCGCGGCCACCACACTGCGCTCCCTCGAATAGGCTCCTTCTGGCCATTCAAAGTAACAAAACTTTATCATAGTTTCCTTACTCTTCCCCCGGGTGTTCCCTTCACCCCATCCGTGCAACATTCGCCCCAACGGACTATCGGGCGGAATGTGCGGCTCCATATCAGTATGAGCCTTATCCTGTTTCCCCGGACCCTTTTCCCGTTCCGGTTTCCATTGTCTCGTCGTACTATTCCCGTCCGACAGACCCCGGTCGCCCAGGCAATACTTAATAGTCAGTTTTCTTACCTGGGTCCTGTGCACAAGAATCGCTCGACCGTTCCTTATTTATTCACCTTACACCCCCTCTTGCTTCCCGAGTCTTTATACTCGAATATCACTCGCTCAAACTGCTGATGGCAAGCAAGGAGATCAGAGACTGCTGAAATCAGCAGGGTGCACCTTCCCCTCCTTCTTTGCCTCCACCAAGCAGCCGGAGTGGCGATCCCGGACGAGCCCCCAGTTTGTGAGATACGCTTTCTGCTCACAATCACTGCTCAAAGACTAAATCTTGGAAGCAAGAGTTTCTTTATTTTTCACGAATCTGCAGACCCGGGTGCCTCTCCAAGTCGAGACACACCAAGTCAGAGAAGTCATCCCCCTTTATACACACAATTTTACATTCAACCTCCCATCCGGACCCTTCTCCAATCAGGGTCTGAGGTGCACAATCTGTAGGTACATCCTCCCAGTACCTCCCACATCATACATCGCATGTTCATGGTAATGAGCAGTTTCTTGACCAGGGGTGTGTTGTAATATTCATTTATTCTATTAAGCATGCTCAGTTGCTCATGACCTACCCTAGTTTTACTCACCTCCTAGTGAACCCTCTCAGTTCCCCTATATCAGTACTAAAGCTAAGCTATAGTGACAAGGGTCCCATCTATCACTCCATTCTACTGATAGGGATCTCTCTACATCACTCCCTTCTACCGCTACACAATGCTATTACTTCTTACTCAAGGACTCAAGGATGGGTCTGGTAACCTTTAGACACAGCTGTGTCAGAACCCTCTCTCCGGCCCCTATCAGTTCGAATTCTCTTTAAAACTCCTTACTTTAATGGGGTTTAATCACTTTATTCCTCACAAGGGTATTAGCTATAATAAAAAACTGGACAAACATGGATTGTTTTTTTCTGGAATGCCGGAGGTTGAGGGGAGATCTGATGTTGAGAGGCACGGATAAATGAGACAGTCAGAACTTTTCTCCCAGGGAGGAAATGCCAAATACTAGAGGGCATAGCTATAAGGTCAGAGGGGAAAAATAAATGTGCAGAACAAACATTTTGCATGGAGCGCTGCAATGACTTGTAGTGGAAGCAGGGAATGATAGTGGCATTTAAAAGGCTTTTAGGTGGGCGCATGAATTTTAAGGATACAGAGGGTTTATGGAGCATGTGCAGGATGAAGAGTTGAGTTTGTCAGCACAGACATTGTGGGCTGAAGGGCGTGTTCTTTGCTGTATTGTTCAATGTTTGAAAATAGGCAAGTCACCCATTAAAGATTCCACACACCTGTGAAAGATGTCCCTCCAGCAGCAGAACTCCAAGTGCCTGATTAAGTTGATGTGAATCATAAACCTTCAGCCTGTTGCTGAATGTGAAACTGATTGAACCACTTCTCTCTCATATCTCTGACTAAGCCCAGTGTTCTTGCTCTGTTGCCAGGTGAATACGTCAGATGCCATGGCAGCTGAAGAGGCTCAGGCCCTGGCGAAAGTCAACAGTGTGATGATGCTGGGCGCAGCGGAGGAAGTCAGGAAAGACCTGGAGTTGATCATGAAGCCCTACGCCAACTGGGAAGAGTTCCTGACACCTGGGCCCATCTCCATAGCCATACTGGGCGAGCTGATCTTCATATCAGCAGCAGACGCCTTTCAGGTGAAACTCAATCCGACAGGGAGCCCCGTACGGTTCCTGCGGCATCCGGGATCCTTTCATGCCTGCCTGATGCAGGTGAGCGACCAGGGCTGGAAGGCCTTCAACAAGGCCCACAAGAACATGGACCAGATACGCCTCTATACCCAGATGGCCCCCAAGCACCTGGCCAGCGCCGTGCAGGTTCTGAGTCGTGAGCCCAAGGTAGTCAAAGCCATGCTGCCCAGCCGGCTGAACAGCCTGAAAAAGGTGGCGGACCAGTGCCAAGCGCTGGCCGAGTCTGTGGAGGGGGAGTTCGCCTTGCTCATTGACTTGGTGCAAGAGCTGCTGGAGGTGTGCGCCAGCTCCCGGACTGAGTACAGCGACCAGATGGAAGAAGTCAAGCGAACACTGAAGGAATCACAGCTTCAGAAGAGGAGAATGGAGAAGGAGAAGAAGAGGGTGGAGGCTCAGGTCACGGAGACCTACGCCAGGATGGAGGAGGTACGCGTCTCCTACCAGAAAGCGGTTAAGATGATCCCCAGTGGAAAAAAACTAGTGGGAGTTTATGTGACACAGTCTTTGCTGGACCTCACTAACAGTTTGGCCACGGAATTGGTGGCAATGGGCATGACGGAACCCATCAGCTTGGCCCTCGAGATCACCGATGCAGCCACGCAGCATTTCAAGAAGAAGATCGAGAACAAGAAGACGGCAGGCTCTGTGGACCCAAAGGCCGATAGGGCCAAGCCTGTGAGCTCGGCCAATGTCTGCGTGAAAGCCCTGGAGATGGTGGTGGCCAGTACACTGCTCCAGGACCTGGTGTCAGACAGTGGGACCGTCGACCCCAGCCGGCTGGGCACCAGCTCGCCCGACTACAAGTCCATGTTCCTGAGCAGCCTGACGCAGGTTGAGCAGGAGGAGGATAGTGATGCCAAGAATACCACCTTGGAGCTGTGCCAGAGTGGCATCGCCGTGTGTGAGCAGCTGGAGGAGATCGGCGAGAAGCCCAGTGATGCCCAGTTGCAAAACCTTGTCTCTGCTATTAATGAAGCAGACCACCAAGTTTCAGGAGTACATGTCAGACATTAGAAAGTCCAGCAACACCCCAGCCATTGCTCTGCAGCCACCAAATCTGACCAGTGTCTCCAAGGAGGAAAAGGTGCAAGCAGGGCTGTCAAAAATGGTCTTGGATCAAGCCTGCTTCAGAGTGGAGCAAGCAAAGTGCCAACTGGACACCAGTAGAGAGAACTACCAGAAAATAACCGAGACCAAGGAGAAGAATGCCAAGGACCTCGAAGAGGTCTTGCTGACCATGATGAGATGTCAGGTGAAGGAGATAGACTACAACACTACCCTTAAACTGCTGGTGACAGGTCTTGGTGCTCTGAGCCAGGTCAAGGAGCAGTGGGCTAAAATGAGCAACTTCTTCCAGATGATGTCCAACCTGATTAAAGTCTCTCTCAACGACACCATCACCCAGTTTACCAGCGACAGTGAAGCCTGCGAACCCATCACAGGCTATTCCCAGGATTCGTTTATCAAGGATATGATCTACACCGAGGCTTTTCAGGCTTGTAGCGTTGCAAACCTCTGCCATCTGATCTCTGGGACCTATGTGGAGGTTTCCCAGAAGTACCTGAGGGACCAAGTCACCAGTCTGGAAACTTACATCAACTTGAATCCCTCGGACCCCCTGTTTAATGTAAAGCGCAGCAAGCTCCAAGAAAGTTACACAGTCGCCATGGAGGCCATCAAGGAGTTGGTCCTTAAAAACAAGGCGGAGTTCGAGGGACAAATTCAACAGAGGATCGAACGCATTAACTCAACTCTACAAGATGTCGTGCCACTGGCAGTGAACTAATAAATCATGATTGTCACGATCCTCCCAGCCGATTGTCCAGCAGTCTCCTCAGAGTCCGAAGACAGGGTGTGGAAGGCACATGTTGAATTTTGCCATTTACAAGGCCACTTCGCTTTTGCTTGACCCAAGTAGTTCCCTCCACCCCATGGGGTCATCAATGGAGAGCAAGGTTATTACAAGCTCGTGAAAAGCACCACAGATGCAAGGCTCTGGTTTGGTTTTTACCTTGTAATGATGTAGCAATAGCAATATCTGCCTAAACTAATATGGAGGCCATGTCATTGGGTATTTGTAAGGTGCTGATTGTAAGAGGGTCAGGGATCATGGGGATAAGGCAGGAGAAAGGGGTTGCGAGGGAAAGATAGATCAGCCACGATTGAATGGCAGAGTACACTTGAAAGCCGAATGGCCTAATTCTACTCCTATCCTGCCTCTATGATGCCTTTCATGAGCTTGTGATATCCCCGTGCTCCACTGATGACCCCACACCCTGAGAATGAAAGTTAGTTCTTGGAAACCAGATGACAATCACAGCCAAGGCTGGGGGGAGTACACTCCTTGATGCAGCACTGTGGCTTCTTGCGTCTGTATGGGCCGGAGAGAAAGTGTGAGTGGGTTAAATTGAACATACATTTTCTTCTTTAAAAAAAAAGGTTTTATTTGCTTACTAAAAATGCAAAAGGTACACCTACATTCCTGGATAGTCTGTGGTTTAGGGAATGATCTTCTGAACACAGTCGAATTGTTGGTCCCAATGAGCTTGCCTTTGATGCCCCCTGCTGTATCAGTGCGGTAGTTGTGTCCCAGACCAGGCCTTGGTTCTAAAATCCCAAGGACTGGATGTCAGGAGATGGCGTGGGGAGGGGTGGGTGAGGACTTATCAATGAAGCCCCCAGCCGGTTGAGGCCAGGTAGAGATAGTGGTTTTGATGATCCCTCCTCCATGAGCTTATATAAACCCTTGACAATCTTCAAGAGGGCTGCCTTGCTGTCAGTTCAGACCAAAGAGAGTGGAAATGGGCTGGCTGGGCCCTGTTGAGTCTCAGTAGACTGGTATAATAATTTTGTGGACCGCAAAGAAGCCCACCTGCTGTATTTGGATGCTTAACAAGGTCATTGCCACTGGGGGTGGATTCAAAAGTAAGTGGTTTAAGGCAATACCAAGGGCGGGCCGGTGAGAGGAGTACCCGACAAGCAACTTAGTACCTTGGGCAGTTCAAGAGTTTGGTTCAGCAAGTTTTGAACAAACCACTGTGAATAAAAGTGTACAGATTCTGCAAATTATGCTTGCTTCCAACATGAAAATGGACCACTGAATGTATGTCTCTGTGCCTTCAAAGAAATGTTACAATAAATAATCAACAAGCATCGGAGAGAAAACAATTGCAAAATTATTTTTGTGTTTTTCTACTAATGCAGGAATACAGGGGACCAGGCCTGTCTACCCACCTACTCTACACTCAACCCCCCATCGTAACTTTATCCTATCCGAACACAATTTAATCTCCCACAAACTTGTCGAGTGGTGGTGCCATCTAGTGTGGCTGCCTAGCCTGCAGCTGTCCATCCTTTCATTCTTTTTGTTATTTTTAGTCTGTTTTAAAGTTTGTTTCTGGAAATCTTTTAGTCTTGTTTATGGGGGGGGGGGGGGGGTGGTGGGAGGGGGAAACTGCTTTCTTGGTCACGCCCTGGGATGCAGACCATCCGGCCCTGGGGATTTATCAGCTTTCAGTCCAATGAGTCTACCCAACACCATTTCCTGCCGACAGATAACATCTGTCGAGATAACTTAATGTTTCTGATTGAAGATCTCCCTAATAACAGGGAAAGAGAGAAAGTACATTGGCGGCAAGTTGCTGAGAGATCACCAGGGATGCGTAGGACAAAAATAATATTTACAATAGGGTGATGCTAGTGTTACCACTGGGGTGGAATGTACAAGTCTAGAGTCAGAAGAGCACTCAGTACAGCAGCAAGCCCTTTGGCCCGCCATGTCTGGACTGTCCATCTAGCACCCCGTTACACTCGTTCTACACTATTTCTAGCACAAAGCACCCTAAGATCAAACATGGGTGATCTGCAAAGCGGTCTCCCAATCTGTGTTTGGTTTTTCCAGTGCAGAGCAGATCAAACTGATCAATGAACGCAGTGCAGTAGAATGAAAAATGTACAAGTAGATTTCTACGCCACCTGGAAGGTAACTGTGGTCTTGGATGGTTGAAGTGAAGAGGTGAAAGGACATGGTTACACTGCCTGCATTTGCAAGAGAAAGTACAGTTAGAAGGGGGGAGAGAGAGGTTGGGACAGAAGAGTGTACCATGGAGTCGCAGTGATGGGGCAGGACAGTGGTGATCAAAACTGTAATAGAATAAGATGGTCAAGGGGTAAGAGTGGTAGACAATAGACAATAGATGCAGGAGTAGGCTATTCAGCCCTTCAAGCCAGCAATGTGATCATGGCTGATCATCCCCAATCAGTACCCCGTTCCTGCATTCTCCCTACTGCTATTTTTAAGAGTCCTATCTAGCCCTCTCTTGAAAGTATCCAGAGAACAGGCCTCCACCGCCTTCTGAGACAGACAATTCCACAGACTCAACTCTTTGTGAGAAACAGTGTTCCCTCGTCTCCGTTCTAAATGACTACCCCTTATTCTTAAACTATGGACCCTGGTTCTCCCCCAACATTGGGAACATGTTTCCTGCCTCTAGTGTGTCCAAACCCTTAACAATTTTACATGTTTCAATAAAATTCCATCTCATCCTTCTGAATTCTAGAGTATACAAGCCCAGCCGCTCCATTCTCTCAGCATACGACAGACCCACCATCACGGGAATTAACCTTGTAAACTTACGCCACTCCCTGAATAGCAAGAATGTGCTTCCTCAAATTAGGGGACCAAAACTGCACACAATACTCCAGGTGTGGTCTCACTAGGGCTCTGTACAACTGCAGAAGGACCTCTTTGCTCCTATACTCTACTCCTCTTGTTATAAAGGCCAACATGCCATTCGTTCTCTTCACTGCCTGCTGTACCTGCATGCTTACTTTCATAGACTGATGAACAAGGATCCCCAGATCCCTTTGTACTTCCACTTTTCCCAACTTGACGCAATTTAGATAGTAATCTGCCTTCCTGTTTTTGCTACCAAAGTGGATAACCTCACATTTATCCACATTAAACTTAATCTGCCTTGCATCTGCCCACTCCCCCAACCTGTCCAAGTCACCCTGCATTCTCATAGCATCCTCCTCACAGTTCACACTCCCACCCAGCTTTGTGTCATCTGTAAATTTGCTAATGTTACTTTGAATCTCTGCATCCAAATCATTGATGTATATCGTAAATAGCTGCAATCCCAGCACCGAGCCTTGCGGCACCCCACTACTTACTGCCTGCCATTTTGAAAAGGACACGTTCATCCCTACTTTGTTTCCTGTCTACCAACCAATTTTCTATCCATGTCAGCACTCTACCCCCAATACCATGTGCCCTAATTTTGCCCACTAATCTCCAATGTGGTACCTTATCAAATGCTAATGGGGAAGACAGCGAAGGGCAAGATTGTTCTGAGGCAAGACTTTCCTGGGGCGAGCCATTGGTGGGGAAAAGTGGTTGCCGGTAAATTAGGTCAACAAGACAGATGGGCAAGACAAATGTGGATTAAGACTCATCGGGGGAAATCGCCAAGTGAGCGTCATTCATGAGGTAAGTGTCTGGAGCAATTCACCCATGGGGTAAGATTGTTGACAAGACAGTTGTGAGGTCAGACAGTTATGCAATAATTTTCATATTGGAAAATTATTATAGGCAATTCTTTGATGGAACAAGATCACCATGTGGGCAAGATGACCGTGGGGCACGACTGCTGTTGGGGGAGGCAGTTGTGGGGCAAACCAATCATGGAACAAGATGGCCATAATTAAAACTTGAGTAAGAAGGTCATGGGGAAAGGTTGTCATGGGGCATAAAGTTCATGAAATTAGACCATCAGGGAGCAAGATTGTCATGGAGTTAAAATGGTCATGGGACAGGTCAGTCGTGGAGTGAGAGGGTTATCAGGTAATACAGTCTGTGGAATTATCTGCCACAGAAGGCATTGGAGGCCAATTCATTGGATGTTTTCAAGAGAGAGTAAGGTGTAGCTCTTAGGGCTAATGGGGAAAAAGCAGGAACGGGATACTGATTTTGGATCATGTTCAACGGCGGTGATGTCTCGAAGGGCCGAATGGCCTACCCCACCTATTTTCTATGTTTCTATGAGACTAATGGAACAGCTTTTCCGAAGATCCGGTGCAACTGCCATGTGTGCTGTGAATTTTAACTTTGTGCTGTGCTGTGAGTTTTAACATTGTTGGCACGCATTATTTTATTTTTGAAGTACCGATCTAGACGCTCTAAGATCTTTGCAAGTGACCTGAGGCGTGGTGGTCTCACGACAGGCTTTCGTTTTCCCGTAAGTAATCCCAATTCCCGGAATAAAAAGCTCTATTTTAAATATGCTCTGCCCTATCAGTGAAAAAAACGTCACCGATGTGCAGTGTATCGTTGTCAATGTTTTCCTTGATAAGCGCCTGCAACTGAACATATAAATAGTGGGACTAGCTGAACGCACAAAAGCAATTGTCGTGCAGTCCTCTGAGTACAGTATCCAAGGACCTGTTGGTAAGTACAAAATATTGGTGAGGTATGGTTCACCATATCATATCTAACTCTTGATTATATGTAATAAATGTTATAAGGAGGTGCGGTGCAGAAGTCAAGGACAAGAAGCGGCAATGAACTGCAAAGTGACCCAGCGGTAGAGTTGCTGCCTCACGGCATCAGAGACACGGGTTCAATCCTGATTATGGCTGATGTCTGTACATTTGTACAGTCCCCGCATGGAATTTCTCCGGGATCTCCAGTTTCCTCCAATATTTACGTACAGGTTTGTAGGTTATTTAGCTTGATAAAAATTGTAAATTGGCCCAGGTGTGTGTGGAATATTAAATCTATTAGTGTATAGGGGGGTAGCACGTAAGGTCACAGCTCACTGGGTCATAGGGTTTGACGCACGGAGCCGCTCAATCCACCTGGAGGACATCCGTAACTTCCAGTATATGTTATTAATACAAGAATCGCGTACTTTCCTACCTGTTAAAAACCGCCAAAATGTTGGATTTTTTCTTGATTCCTTTGGTATCTAAAAAGTATGAGAAGCGATAAATCTGGCTGTAAATTTTGCTTCAGAGGCGTTTTCTTTTTGTATGTAAAAACCCATTTGAGAACCATGGGCGATTTTTAAATTTTACAGCCAGATTTATCATTTCTGAAAGTTTTTAGACTCGAGATAAAACACAAATAATGCCTTAGTTGATGAAATGCAGTGAGCAAACGGCCAATGTTCGTCAAGCACTTTGGCTGTTGTTGTCCTTTCAACTTTTGCTTCTATCTACCGTCATTTCTCCTCACTTTTGGAATTCTGATGTAGGCTAAATGTCTCTCACGCTTATCCCAATTTCCATAATTATTTACAGCGCAAAAATTGACAATTTTGCCACTTTTTAATGGGCCCGCTACGCTGGAAACAGCGGTAAGTGCTTACCTGCAGTTCATCGCTTGTACTCCACTTGGCGTAGGGCAGCAACAGTACGGGTCATGGGTCATGACCCGACTGCCGTGAAACCTCCCTATGCACGAAACGCATACTTTCCTACCTGTTAAAAACCACCACAATGTTGAAATTTTGCACTGTAAACAATTTGTGGGTCGGGGTAAGCGTGAGAGACATGTGCCCAAATTCAGAATTCCATAAGTGAAGCGAAATGAAGGTAAAGAGAAGCGAGAGCTGAAGGTACAACAACAGCTAAAGCGCTTGGCGAACATTGGCCGTGCAGATATCGGAATTGAAAATATTGCTCACTGTATTTCATCAACAGTAAGGCATTATCTGTGTTTTTTCTTGATTCCTTTGGTATATAAAATTATAAAAGGACTGGACAAGCTTGATGCAGGAAAAATGTTGCCAATGTTGGGCGAGTCCAGAACCAGGGGCCACAGTCTTATGGCCGTGTCTCACGGTGCGAGTCCACCCACGAGCGACCCCGAGGGCAAGAAAAAAACCAGACTCGTGGTAGTGTACAAGATTCCAAGTTTATGTTCAAGTGTTTAACCGTGTTCCCACGGGTATGTCATTTCAACCAGCATGGTAATGAGCAGTTTCCTGACCAGGGGTGTGTTGTAATATTCATTTCTTTTATTAAGCATGCTCAGTTGTCTATGACCTGCCCTAGTTTTACTCTCCTCCAACTGAACTCTCTCAGTTCTCCTATATCAGCACTAAAGCTAAGCTATAGTGACAAGGGTCCCATCTATCACTCTCTTCTACCGATAGGGATCTATCTACATCATTCCCTTCTACCGCTATACAATGCTATCACTTCTTACTCAAGTTACTCTGGTAACTTTTATACACAGCTGTCAGAACCCTCTTCCTGGCCTCCATCGGTTTGAATCCTCTTTAAAGCCCCTTACAATAGTGGGGTTTAATCACTTTATCCCTCACAATTGCCATAGTGAAACCACATGCAAATTAGTGGAACAGCACCTTGGGTAGTTTACAACCCAGCAGGCCACTGCATTCTCTAATTTTAAGTAATTTCTACTAACGCTCCCCTCCCCACCCCCATGCCACCTTCCCCCACCCTAGTCATTTAACCAGTTTCACAGTTTGCCATAATGTATCCCTCTTGAAATCACACCTTCCCTAGCTAACAAATGCGCACCACCCTGCTGAGGTAATTTGCTGCCAGCCCTGATTTGTCCTGGCCATTTCTCGCCTCCTGTCTCCCTCTTCACACCCGACTCGTTACTTTTAGTTTGTGGAAGGGTTCCGACCCGAAACGTCACCTATCCTTTTTCTGAAGAGATGCAGCCTAACCCGTTGAGATACTCCAGCACTTTGTGTTTATCTTTAGTTCAAGTAGAAAGTTTAATGTAAACAGAAAATAAATGAAAGTTCACTGAATTAAAGTGCATTTTAATTCCTGGAAATCAGGCTTCAGTTTTCACGTAAGTACAACTAAATGTAATTCATCCTGATTCCAAGATAGGCAGCTCTAGTTTCTATTTACACAGCCATATTTATAGATTACAACTGCACTGATATAAAGTGAGTTTCAAGTTGACTATATTCTCCGTTATAATGATAAATCTACAACCGATTAATTGAAGTACAATGACTCAAAGGTGGTCACACCAAGATAAATAAATAGTGGGGCTCGCTGAAGGTAAATTGCCTGGAATTCTCTTAGTATAATATCCAAAGAGCATTTGGTAAGTACAGGACATGCGACTAGGGAGGGGCAAGGGGAGCAAGGGCAGATCTGTATGATGCCGAGGAGACACGTGTGAAGGCCTCATTTATGATGGGAGATGGGAACCCCCGTTCCTTAAAGAATGAGAACATCTCGGATGTCCTGGTATGGAAAACCTCATCTTAGGCCCAGGTGTGGCTTAGACGGAAGTGTTGGGAGTCGGGGATAGAATCTTTGCAGGACGCATGGTGGGAAGAAGTGTAGTCGAGATAGTTGTGGGAGTTTTCCTCTTTTTCTTTTTATATTTCCTACTGTTATAAAATAAAAAAGAAAATTATAGAAGTACAAATAAGATTGATTGTAAATTTTTAAAATATTAAGAATGTATGTGACGATAATATTTTCTTTTGTCTTAATTGGATTTTATATTTCTTCTTAATATGTAATTAATTCTAATAAAAATATTTTACAAAAAAAAAAGAGATGGTTGTGGGAGTTAGTGGGTTTCTAATAGACGTCAGTCGATAATCTTCTAGTGTCATAAGTGAGCTCAAGAAAGGGGAGGGATGTGCCAGAGGTGGTCCAAGTCAATTTGAGTGCAGGATGGAAATTTGTGGTGAAGTTAATGAAGTACATGAGTTCCGCATGGGTGCAGGAGGTAGCACTGGTGCAGTCATCAGTGTAATGAAGATAGAGTTCGGGGATAGGACCAGTGTACACCTGGAACCCCTGCATCCCCTCTCTCTCCATCCACCTCCCACCCAATTCACACTGGCTTTTCGTTCTCGCCTAGCAACAGCTAACAATGACCCGTTTCCTTTATCACATATATTTTTTGCCTATCTTTCATTTGTTCTATCTCTCTCTACTTCATCGTCTATATCTTTTGTTTGTCTTTCAATATACAATAGACAGTTGGTGCAGGAGTAGGCCATTCGGCCCTTCGAACCAGCACCTTTATTCAATGTGATAATGGCTGATCATCCCCAATCTGTACCCCATACCTGCCTTCTCCCCATATCTCCGGACTCCGCTATCTTTAAGAGCCCTATCTAGCTCTCTGTTGAAAGTATCCAGATAACCGGCCTCCACCGCCCTCTGAGGCAGAGAATTCCACAGGCTCACAACTTTCCCGTGACTTTCAGTCTGAAGAAGGTTCTCGACCCAAAATGTCACCCATTCCTTCTCCCCAGAGATGCTGCCCGTCCCGCTGAGTTTCTCTAGCATTATGGGGGTTAGTGTTAGGTGTGAGGGGGATGCTAGGAGGCTGCAAGATAACTTGGATAGGCTGGGTGAGTGGGCAAATGCATGGCAGATGCAGTATAATGTGGATAAATGTGAGGTTATCCACTTTGGTGGCAAAAACAGGAGGGTAGACTATTATCTTAATGGTGGCAAATTAGGAAAAGGGGAGATGCAACGAGACCTGGGTGTCATGGTACACCAATCATTGAAAGTAGGCATGCAGGTGCAGCAAGCAGTGAAGAAAGCAAATGGTATGTTAGCATTCATAGCGAAAGGATTTGAGTATAGGAGCAGGGAGGTTCTACTGCAGTTGTACAGGGTTTTGGTGAGACCACACCTGGAGTATTGCGTACAGTTTTGGTCTCCAAATCTGAGAAAAGACATTCTTGCCATAGAGGGGGTACAGAGAAGGTTCACCAGACTGATTCCTTGGTTATCAGGACTTTCATATGAGGAAAGACTGGATAGACTTGGCTTGTACTCGCTAGAGTTTAGAAGACTGAGGGGGGATCTTATAGAAACTTACAAAATTCTTAAGGGGTTGGAAAGGCTAGATGCAGGAAGATTGTTTCCGATGTTGGGGAGGTCCAGAAAAAGGGGTCACAGTCTAAGGATAAGGGGGAATTCCTTTAGGTCCGAGATGAGGAAAACATTTTTCACACAGAGAGTGGTGAGTCTCTGGAATTATCTGCCACAGTAGGTAGTTGAGGCCAGTTCATTGACTATATTTAAGAGGGAGTTGTGGCTAAAGGGATCAGGGAGTATGGAGAGAAGGCAGGTACAGGATACTGAGTTGGATGATCAGCCATGATCATATTGAATGGCGGTGCAGGCTCGAAGGGCCGAATGGCCTGCTCCTGCACCTATTTTCTATGTTTCTATGTCTATGTTTGTGTCTCTCTTTGGTTTAAACCAGCATCTGCAGTTCCTTCCGACATATTGTGACTTTAAGGCACTGGCTACCAGTATATTGGTCTATGGAGGAAACATTTGTGACTTTGCCCTTGTTATTACACTTTGCCCTCTCTTTAAATCTAAATTTAAAATGGCGAGACACAATTTTCCATTGATAGGGCCATGTTGACTATCCCTAATCAGCCATTGTCTATCCAAATGCTTGTACATCCTATCCCTCAGAATACCCTTGAGTAATTTACCCTGCACTGATGTCAGGTTCACTGGCTTGTAGTTCCCTGAATTGTCCTCACAAATCTTCTAAAGTAAAGGCAGAGCATAATGTATCTTTAAGTCTTCCGGTAGCACAACCGTGGCAAACAAAGATACAAAAGTCACAGCATGAACCCCAGGAATTTCATCACAGGCTTCTCACAATGTCCTATGATATACCTCGTCAGGTCCTACAACTAATTAACTAGTTAACTGGAGGCTGTGTGTTAAGGTGCAAGTGCTGTGCTCAGGCCAAGTAATGAAACTTTCGCTCACGAGGCTTTACAGAGGAGGTGGACCAGAGGGTGACAGCAGGATAAGGGATGGTCAGTTTTTCTTTTTTTTTGTGTGTGTTACTCTTCCTTGGTCTTTATGCTGTGGAGATGACAGTTACGGCAATCTTTGCCCTTCTTGCAGTATGTGGGTTTGACCTTGCAACCCTTCTAAAATAAAGACACAGCATTATGCACATTCCAGTCTTTCCAGCACCACAACTGTGGCGAAGAAAGATACATCCGTCTCCGTGGGAACCCCAGAAATTTATTTCCTCACTTCTCACAACGTTCAAAGGTACACATGGTCAGGCCCTGGGAATGTTCATTTTTATGTGCCTGAGGACCTGCAATATTTATATGACATAATTTGTAGCTAAAAGATATTTGCAGGATGGAGAAAGCTATAAAAAGAAACTATCTAGGCTGTGATTGTTTAATTTGAAAGAAAGGAGACAGAGACAAAGCAATAAAAAGTCATAGAGCATGGGAACAAGCCCTTCAGCCATTTGTTCATGGTAACCACGATGCCCCATGCTAGCTAAATCCATTTGCCCACATTTGCCCCATATCTCCCAAACCTTTACCAATGCCTTGTACAACTATAACATAATGTCCCAACTTCTATACTCAATACCTAACTGATAAAGTAAAGCTTTCTTCACCACCCTATCTACCAGTAATGCCACTTTCAGGGAACCATGTACCTGCATTCCCATATCTCTGTGCTATACAATACTCTCTAGAGACCTACCACTCACCCTGAACTTCCTGTCCTGGCTTGACTTCCCAAAGTGTAACACCTCGCACTTATCTGCATTTAACCGCATTAGCTATTCCTCAGCCCACTTGCCCTGCTGATCAAGTTCCTGCAATTTTTGATAAACATCTTCACAATACTATCTACTTTACCACCTACTGTATGATACCACCTACTTTAGTGTCATCTGTATATTTAATAATTAAGCCTTGTACATTCTCATGCACGTTGGTGATATAAACCACAAAAAGCAATGGGTCCTTTGCCTCCAGTCCGAAAAACATTCCACCACCATCCTCTATTCCTTTCCATGAAGCCAATTCCATGTCCTGTTAACTTGCTCTCTTTGGATCCCATGCAATCTAACCATCCAGAGCAGTTTACCTTGTAGGACATCATTAAAGGACTTGTTGAAGTCCATGTAAACAACATCTATGGCCTTGCCCTTGATAACCTTCTTGGTTACTTCTCAAGCAAATTTGTAAGACATTTTCCGCCATGTACAAAATAATGCTACATATCTCTAATCAGCCCTTATTCATACAAATTCAGATATCTTTTTGCTCAGAATCCTCTCAAGTAACTATCACCACATATGTTCGGCTATAATTCCCAGGCTTTTCCTAGCAGACCTTCTCAAACATAGGGACAACATTAGTTATCCTCCAGTCACCTCACCATGCCCTTGTCTAATGATGATTTAATGATGATTTACATATCTCAGACAGGACTCCTCCAATTTATTTTTCAGCTTCCTGTACTGTTCTTGGTTCTGATTGGCCCCAGGAACTTTATCCATCTTTATATGCCTTAGGACATCGAACACCACCTCAACCATACTGTGGACTGCCCTCCAAGTTCCCTCATCTCACCTCAGCAGAGAAAAAATACTCACTGAGGATCTTGCCCTTCTCCCGTGAATCCACACACAATGACCACTTCATTTTTGAGGGGCCCTATGTGTCTCTGGTTATCCTCTTTCCCTTAATGGGCAAATAATCTTTTTGAATTCTCCTTAATCTTGTCTGCCAGAGCTATCTCCTGCCTCCTTTTTATCCTCCTGATTTATCTCTTAAGTATGCTCTTCACTCCCCTAAATGACACCAGGCAAAAACTTGATCTCATCTGCCTATATCTAGCCGACACCTCCTTTTATCCTTCTCAACATCTAGCCTCCTTACTCCCTCCTGCCTTGCCCTTCACTCAATCAGGAACATGCGTGCCTTGAACTTTCACCATCTCACTTTTAAAAGCATCCCATTTTCCAGACGTCCCTTTGCCCACAAACAAGCTACTCAAAGCAATTTTGACACATTCCTGTTCAATACCATCAAAGTTGGGCTCGCCCCAATAACTTGTGGGCTGGATCTTGAGATAACATAGCTGGATGACATCTTAAAGAACCATGACCTGTCAGACTATACACTGAGCCGCAAAGTGTAAAGTCGATTTATGGGCAGGGTAGAGACAAAGAACAGCAGGACACCTTCTGGCTAAAATGTCCTTGATTCAATGATTTAGCTAGCAATGTAACAGACACTAATTTTTCCGAATTAAGTAAAATTGGATTTGCAAAATTGTAGAAATAATTTACATTCTGACAAGTCTCTCTGTGTATCACATACCCACTCACTCCACCTCACTTCCACAAATTTTGGCATCATCTCTCTCACCATCTCATAACTCGCCAAGTTTCCGGTCCAACGGAAACACCTGACCGCGACTCTTGTCAATGTATCTATCAGACTTCGCCACATTATCATCTAGATTGACAGCACCCTTCCAAGTACAGAACTCCTATTTCTACCAAAGTACAGAACCCTGATGCCCCCTCACAATGCCTCCAGTGACACTAACTAGATGCCACAAATCCCTGGTCGACCTCACATTCTTCACACTGTCAGGTGTTCAATTTCCGGACACACGTTAAGGTTTTTCAGGGGTAAATAACATGGGTGTGTGAATGGAACTAAGGCTCGGATTTACCCTCCATCACATTTGATTTAAACCATCGTCAAAATGTTAACAATGCAGCGAGATCCTGGAAATAAGTTAAATATTTAAAAGATTCCCAAAAATGACAGTGAGCTGTTTCCCCATCTGTCATTTGCCTCTGCACACAGTCCATCCTCCAGAATGAGCTGTTCAGATCCCAGTCACCAAGAAGACACTTCCACAGGATATCGGGATGATGTGAGATACTGCTGTCTGCGAATCACTCCATAATTTTTGGGGGGAGCGATGTCACATGGTTTAGAGATACAGCGTGGGAACCCACCGGATCTGCACCGACCAGCGATCCCTGCATATTAACACTCTCCTACACACACTAGCGACCATTTTCACATTTACCAAGCCAATTTACCTACAAACCTGTACATCTTTGGAGTGTGGGAGGAAACCAAAGACCTTGGAGAAAACCCACGCAGGTCATGGGGAAAATGTACAAACTCGATACAGACAGCACCCATAGTCAGGATCGAACCTGGGTCTCCGGCGCTTCAAACGCTGTAAGGCAGTAACTCTACCGCAGTGCCACCATGCCACCCTAGAGGTTTACCTCTTTAATATTAGGTACTCAAACATCCTTTGTGTTTACTGCAACTATTTATCTTGCAGGAGAAGAGTTCAGTCACCATGGCCAGTGAGGAATGTAAAACTGTTGCTCCCATAAAGACAGCCATGAGGAGCGTCACCAAAGCATCTGACGTCAGGGAGGACAATGCTTTGTTCTTGCAGCCATACAGTAACTGGGAACAGTTCCTAATGCCTGGCCCATTCTCTGTAGCCATTTTAGGTGAAATAATATTCCTTTCCGCAGGAGAAGACTTTGCAATTGACAAGGGTATGCCAAAGGAAGGATTTAAGTTCATGAAATATCCCAAATCATTCCGTGCCTCTTTAGTGCAAGTGAGCAATGAGGGCTGGGAGGCTTTTCAGACGGCTCACAAGAACATGGACCAAATCCGGCTTCTCTCTGTGACAGTCCCCACTGACATGAAGGATGTTGTGAAGTTCCTCATGCAGAAGAATCCAAAGTACACTGAAGATTTCCTCCCTATCCCTCTGAACAGCATCAAATCCACTGCAGATAAATGCTTGAAGCTTTCCACGGTTGTGGAGGAGAAATTTAATGCAGTCATTCATCTGATCAATGAACTACTGGAGGCCTGTACAAGCTCCAAAGGAGTGTATGAGGAACAGTTACATGAAATACAATTTGAAAAGGAACGTGCTGAAATGCAGGAGAAAGCAGCTAAAGAAAGAAAAGCCATGATGGAAGAACATCATCAAAAACTGGAAGCCCAAGTGAAGGAAGCAAAGGAAGATTACAAAGCCAGCATGGATTCCATACCTGTTGGCTGGGATGCTGTGAACATGTCTATGGCAGAAACACTTGTGAACAGTGTCAGTGCAGTGATCAGTGGAAGCATGCTCAAGGGTATTTTCTCTGGGGAAAGCAGTAATAAATGTCATAATTCCAGTTCAAAGAATGATCATAACACCAATCCGAATTCTGCTGAAGGAGTTGAGAATGATATCATTTATAAAGCAGAGACTCTACAAAATGTTATACAGAATATTCATCCTTTCCTGAGCAGGGATAAAGCAATTAACTTGAGTAAGTTGAACAGTGCGGATGGAGCTGACATTTTAAGCTATTGTAAAGAAAACTTGGATAATTTGCAGCAGAAAGCAACAGATGGCGTGGACTGCAAAGAGAAGCACACAGCACTGAAGATCTGTGGAGCAGGAATTGGAATATGTGAGGAGCTGATAAGAATGGGAAAGTCTAAACCAGCTGACAAAAACAAAATGGCTGATCTAGCTGTGAAGATTAAACAAGTGATGCAGGAGTCTATTGCATTCACCTCTCATAGCAAGGGAAAGACAGGGTCCATGGGGTTCACTGCCAGTCCACCACACATTGCTACAGCTCAGCCAGCAGAGGGACTCAGTGGTGTACAGACAGCCAGTCTCAATGCCAGGGTCAAAGTGGAGCAGTCTGCAGCTCAGCTACGAGCCTCACAGGAGATGTACGAGAGAAGCTTTGAGAATATAAAGGAGAATAACAAAGAACTCCAACAGATCCTGGAGACTCTGAAGCGTTGTAATGTTCAGGAAATAGACTTTGATAATACTGTGAAGATGCTCCTGAAGGGATTGGATGCATTAGGCCGTGTGAAGGAACAATGGGGGAAGATGGTGCTCTTCTTCACCATGATGTCAAACCTGATCGAAAGCTCTCTGAACCCATCACTTCTCAAATTCACGGAGTACAGTGAAAAGATTTCTGGCTATTCACCGAACCAGCTGACACAGGATCTACTGTACACACAGATCTCTCAGGCCACCAACATTGCGAGCCTTGTCCACATGATTGCTGAAACCTACGTACAGGTCTCCACCCACCACCTGATGGACCGAGTCAACAGCCTGGGGAAACTACTGGGACTCGACCCAAATCGGGACAGAATTAAGTTTGATCAGGAACATGAGAAGTTTGGATCAGACTGCGAGGAAGCATCAAAGGCCATAGAGGTTCTTGTTCAGAAGAACAAGGACCAGTATGAAAAACGTGTGCAGGCGAGAATAGATAAGCTGAAAAACAGTGTGCAGGCCTTGCTATCCCCAGCCACTCCAGAAGAAATTCAAGAAATTCAAGATGCCGTGCAAGGAGGCATCCAAGAGGGATTAGAGGAAATAGCAGAGGAAGTTATTAATGATTTTTACTAATCATCTGCTCCCACATTGATCTCACTTATTAGTCAATTTCCCAAAGATCAATGCAGTTTATCGATTCAATCTTCATTATATTTTAATAAAGAGGGTGTTGCTCTTTTTTATGAAGGTGGCAGCAGGTTACATGAATAACAACATCTTCCAATATAGTGAAAGCACATAGTCATTTTCCAAGGGCTGGGCAGTCAAGAACGAGAGTATGTATGTTGAAGGTGAGATGGGAAAGATTGGATTGGAACCCGAGGGGCAATTTTTTACACAGAGTCTTTTTGGTATATGGAATGCCTTGTAAGAGGATGTCACACAGTCAGGTAACCACATAACCATATAACCATATAACCATAACAATTACAGCACGGAAACAGGCCCTCTCGGCCCTTCCAGTCCGTGCCGACCATTTGTTTTCCCCTAGTCCCATCTACCTGCACTCAGACCATACCCCTCCATTCCCTTCCCGTCCATATACATATCCACTTTACTTTTAAATGTTAAAATCGATCCTGCCTCCACCACTTCTGCTGGAAGCTCATTCCACACAGCCACCACCCTCTGAGTAAAGAGGTTCCCCCTCACGTTACCCCTAAACTTCCGTCCCTTAATTCGCATGTCATGCCCTCTTGTTTGAATCTTCCCTACCCTTAATGGGAAAAGCTTATCCACGTCAACTCTGTCTATCCCTTTCATCATTTTAAAGACCTCAATCAAGTCCCCCCTTAACCTTCTGCGCTCCAAAGAATAAAGACCTAACTTGTTCAACCTTTCTCTGTAACATAGTTGCTGGATCCCAGGCAACATTCTAGTAAATCTCCTCTGTACTCTCTCTATTTTGTTGACATCCTTCCTATAATTAGGCGACCAAAATTGTACACCATACTCCAGAATTGGTCTTACCAATGCCTTGTACAATTTTAGCATTACTTCCCAACTCCTATATTCAATGCTCTGATTTATAAAGGCCAGCACACCAAAGGCTTTCTTTATCACACTATCTACATGCGATTCCACCTTCAGGGAACTATGCACAGTTATTCCTAGATCCCTCTGTTCCACAACATTCCTCAATTCCCTACCATTTACCATGTACGTCCTATTTTGATTTGTCCTGCCAAGATGTAGCACTTCACACTTATCAGCATTAAACTCCATCTGCCATCTTTCAGCCCACTTTTCCAAATGGCCCAAATCTCTCTGTAGACTTTGAAAATCTACTTCATTATCCACAACACCACCTATCTTAGTATCATCTGCATACTTACTTATCCAATTTTCCACCCCATCATCCAGATCATTGATGTACATGACAAACAACAGTGGACCCAACACAGATCCTTGAGGCACCCTACTGTCACCGGCTTCCAACCTGACAAACAGCCATCCACCATTACTCTCTGACATCTCCCATTCAGCCACTGTTGAATCCATCTTGCTACTCCACCATTAACACCCAAAGATTGAACCTTCTTAACCAACCTTCCATGGGGAACTTTGTCAAAGGCCTTACTGAAATCCATATAGACAACATCCACTGCTTTACCCTCATCAATTTCCTAGTAACCGCTTCAAAAAATTCAAGAAGGTTTGTCAAACATGACCTTCCAGGCACAAATCCATGTTGACTGTTCCTGATCAGACCCTGTTTATCCAGATGCTTATATATATTATCTCTAAGTATCCTTTCCATTAATTTGCCCACCACTGACGTCAAACTAATAGGTCTATAATTGCTAGGTTTATTCTTTGAACCCTTTTTAAACAATGGAACAACATGCGCAGTACGCCAATCCTCTGGCACTATTCCCGTTTCTAATGACATTTGAAATATTTCTGTCATAGCTCCTGCTATTTCTACACTAACTTCCCTCAATGTCCTAGGGAATATCCTATCAGGACCTGGAGACTTATCCACTTTTATATTTTTCAAAAGTGTCAGTACTTCCTCCTCTTTGAATCTCATAGTTTCCATAGCTACTCAAATTTTTTTGCTTACTTCACATAGTTCAATATCCTTCTCCTTGGTGAATACCGAAGAAAAGAAATTGTTCAATATCTCCCCTATCTCTTTTGGCTCTGCAGATAGCTGTCCATTCTGTCTCTCTAATGGTCCAATTTTATCCCTCGTTATCCTTTTGCAATTAATATAGCTGTAGAAACCCTTTGGATTTACTTTCACCTTTCTTGCCAAAGCAACCTCATATCTTCTTGTAGCCTTTCTAATTTCTTTCTTAAGATTCTTTTTACATTCTTTATACTCCTCTAGCACCTCATTTACTCCATATCTCCTATAATTATTGTAGATATCTCTCTTTTTTCGAAACAAGTGTCCATTTCCCTTGAAAACCATGGCTCTTTCCAATTTTTACTATTTCCTTTCACCCTAACAGGGACATAAAGATTCTGTACTCTGTAAAGATTCTGTTTCCCCTTTAAATGTCCTCAATTTCTCTTCTACATCCTTCCCATAAAACAGAGTGTCCCAATTCACTCCTTTTAAATCCTTACGCATTCCCTCAAAGTTAGCCTTTCTCCAATCAAAAATCTCCACCCTAGGTCCAGTTCTGACTCTCTCCATAATTATATTGAAACTAATGGTATTGTGATCACTGGTCTCGAAGTGCTCACCAACGCATACCTCCGTCACCTGACCTGCCTCATTTCCTAACAGGAGGTCCAGCACTGCCCCTTCTCTGGTCGAAACCTCTATGTACTGCTGCAAAAAACTATCCTGCACACATTTTACAAACTCCAAACCATCCAGCCCATTTACAGAATGTGTTTCCCAGTCTATTTTTGGAAAATTGAAATCTCCCACAATCACTACCTTATGCTTACTACTAATATCTGCTATCTCCTTACATATTTGCTCTTCCAATTCACGCTCCCCATTTGGCGGTCTATAATACACCCCTAAAAGTGTTGCTACACCGTTCCCACTTCTCAGTTCCACCCAAATAGCCTCCCTAGACGAGCCCTCTAATCTATCCTGCCAAAGCACTGCTGTAATATCTTCTCTGACAAGCAATGCAACACCTCCCCCTCTGGTCCCTCCAATTCTATCACACCTGAAGCAACGAAATCCTGGAATATTTAGTTTCCAATCACAGCCGTCCTGCAACCATGTTTCACTGATTGCCACAACATCATATTTCCAGGTGTCAATCCAGGCTCTAAGTTCATCCACCTTTCTTACAATGCTCCTAGCATTAAAATATACACATTTTATAAACCCACCATCCCTTATTCTCTGTCTATTATCTTTTTCCTCTTTCTCGCCTACGTTTTGGATCTGAGTGCTTCCCTTCTCTGCCTCTTGCCCCACACCCCGTCCCCTAGCCCTCTACCTGAGTCCCTCCCCCCAGCCTTTCTAGTTTAAAGTCTCCCCAGTAGCCTTTGCAAATCTCCCTGCCAGGATATTGGTCCCCCTCGGGTTCAAGTGCAACCCGTCCTTTTTGTACAGATCATGCCTTCCCCAAAAGAGGTCCCAGTGATCATGAAACTTGAATCCCTGCCCACTGCACCAGTCCCTCAGCCATGCATTTATCCTCCACCTCATTCCATTCCTACTCTCACTGTCACGCGGCACAGGCAGTAATCCTGAAATCGTTACCCTTTTGGTCCTTCTCCTTAACTTTCCCCCCCAACCCCCTAAATTCTCCCTTCAGGACCTCATCTCTTTTTCTGCCTGTGTCATTGGTACCTATGTGTACCACAACATCATGCTCCTCTCCCTCCCTTTTCAGAATCTTTTGGACACGTTCCGACACGTGCGAGACCCTGGCACCAGGGAGGCAAACTACCATCCGGGTTTCCCGACTGTGCCCACAGAATCGCCCATCCGACCCCCTAACTATAGAGTCCCCTATTACAATTGTCCTCCTCTTTTTTGCTACCCTTCTGAGCATCAGGGCCGGTCTCTGTGCTGGAGACCCGGCCAGTGTTGCTGCCCCCAGGTAGACTGTCCCCTCCAATTGTACTCAAAACCGAGTACCTATTTTCCAGTTGTACAGTCACAGGGGTACTCTCTAGCCCCTGCCTCTTGCCCTTCCTAACCGTGACCCACTTGTCTGCCTCCTGTGGTCTGGGAGTGACTGCCTCCCTGTAGCTCCTCTCTATGACCTCCTCACTCTCCCTGACCAGACGGAGGTCATCGAGCTGCTGCTCCAGGTTCCTAACACGATCCTTTAGGAGCCCCATCTCGACACACCTGGTGCAGATGTGGATGTCTGGAGGGCTATCAGATTCCCTGACCTCCCACATCTGACATCCAGAACAGTACACTGCCCTGGCCTTCATACTGCCCCCCTTACACAGGATACAATATCAACACAATACAAAGTACACAACAAACTGCTGGGATCTGACTGCCAATCAGCTGCTTTCCCTAGTCCACTTCCCACCAATCAGCTGCTTACCCTAGTCCACTTCCCACCAATTAGCGGCTTCCTCAAAAAAATTTTTTTTATGATCATTATTTTAAAAAAAAGATTTTAAATAATGGGCAAATGGCACATGATATGTGAGTAAAATTACTTTTGTCCAGTGAATGGTTATAATCCAGAACTTCTAAAGATGTTCTAAAGAAGCAGTTTCTAAAGATGATGGAAATATAATTGATTGTAGCATTCCAAGGAGATTTGGGAAGGCATGTAAGTTAAATAAATTGAGGCTCCATGTGAATAAATTATAGGGCTCTGAATAGATTTCTTGACCGACAGCTCACATTAACTCAGTCGCCCAGTTGGCCTCCTCCTTTGCTTCTACCAATTCTGTGATTCAGTAAAAGATCTTTCACTTCTGATTCATTATTTGATTATTAGAATAGAATTGTTTTTAATTGCTTTAATTGAGACATATGCCCAGGATCATATTTGCCTGAGATTAAGTTGTTTGTAATTTGCTAAAAATATCCAAGAATATGTTCAATATTTCGCATTAACTTTTCAATAAATTGTTTATGCTTGATATGATGCTTGACCAAATCCTTGAATTTTCTCACATTCATTGATAATTCCTTTAAGATCACCAATGTGTTTTAATGACAATTCTTTCTAATATCCGAGCCATATTAATCTGAGGACAACTGAGAATAAAAAACTATTGTCCTTTCAAAGATGTTGAAGTCTCCAGTGGAACTGTACTTTTAAGGTCAATTACTGTTGTGTATTTGTTGCTTGGAACGGTCTTTAAATAACACTCGGACACGGGAGCTAACTAACAAGCTTCTTTATTCTGAAAGCCACCTTCAATCTCTCCTACGTGTCCATACTATTGCACAAGTCATCAAATATGTTAATTCTATCTCATACATCACACTCCTCCCCCTTTAACTTGGAGGCAGGTAACACCATTTATATTACATGCACAGCACTCAATTTCACCTTCACGGTATATGCTCTTTACCTAACACTTAATTGATTAATAATACAATTTTGCAACAGCGTATTAAAGTCATCTTACCATACATCCTCATAACTGTACGATATAACTGAAAATCATATATAAACCACAGTATATGTTCTTTACCTAAAATATAATTCAGTAATAGACTGTTACAAAATTGTATTATTACAGTCATCTTACAATACATTCTTATAACTGTAATAATCATATCTAAACTTAGCACTTGTCAATTTTTCATTCCACCCATCTTCCTTAAACCAAATACATTACCCCATTTGCCCACATTAGGCCCATATCCTTCTAGTCATAGCCTCCCTCCACCCCTCTGCCTTTGTCTCTCTTTTTCTCCCCTATAAATGTCTACCATTTTCCCCCTCCTCCATTGAGCCCCCGCTGACTTTGCCACCATCTCTCCCCTCTCCTTACCCTCCACCACCATTCCTTCCACTAGCGACACAACTCGCACCTCGTCAATTCTCCAGCTTCAAAATTTGCATCGCTATGATACTTCTGTGTGTTCACCTTTTGTCTATAAACACCCCTCCCCCTTGGCCTGTGGTCACTTATGACCTGTCATACTTTGTGTTGTTCCTACACTCTCAGCTTTTTCTCCCCCCCCCCCCCCCACAGCCACCCCGTCCCCCCAAGCTTGCAATCATTGTGAAGAAGCGTCCGACCTGAAATGTCAGCCATCCATGTTCTCCAGAGATGCTGTCTGACAGGCTGAATTACTCCAGCATTGTGCCTTTCCATTACTCCTTTCTTAACATAGAACAGAACAGGCCTTTAGGACTACAATGTCTGTGCTAAACATGATACCAAGACCATCTTATATACCTGCGCATAATGCATATACTTCCAGA
This sequence comes from Okamejei kenojei, assembly GCA_035221665.1. Classification (NCBI taxonomy): domain Eukaryota; kingdom Metazoa; phylum Chordata; class Chondrichthyes; order Rajiformes; family Rajidae; genus Okamejei; species Okamejei kenojei. The sequence goes on from CM069138.1 coordinate 23,795,034, forward strand.
CCCTGCATTTCCATATGCCTAAGCCCCTTGTATGTTACTATCGTATCTCCCTTAATCAGCAGCATGTTCCAGGAACTCGCCATCCATTGTGTGAAAAAGTTGCCCCGCACATCTCCTTCAAACTTTGCTCATCTCACATTAAAACTATGCCTTGTAGCATTGGATTTTTACATTCTGCCTGTCCACTCTGCTCTAAAATTTACCTGGATATATGCGAGATCCAGGCACGTGCCGTCAGGTAGGCAAGGTAGGCACTGCCTACCCTGACTAAAATTATAACATGGTAATTACTAAATATAAATAATAAAGCATGGGGGAATTATGCCTTTGTAAGAGATCTTAGGTAGGCATAATTCTCCGTGCCTTTCATCCGCAGCACTTGTAGGTTTGTGCAGCTATCGTGCCGCCAGCGCTGCATCAAGCCGTCAGTGACAAGGGGGCTGAAGGCAGCAGAAATTGTGCCTTTGCAGCACTGCGCATGAGCATCAGCGTACTGCGCATGCGCAGCGCTGGTTTCTTGGCGGGGTTTTCAAATATGGATTGTCATTATTTTAAGTGTATCTTAGGAAACAAAGAGAGAAGAATGGAGTTTGTGTACCAATAATGTGGTAAGTACATTTTGTGTTTATGTTTTTAAATACTGTATTTCCCGGGGTGTGGGGGTGGGGAGAGAGCTCCTTTCACAGTGTTTGGGGAGTCTGGCCCGGGGTAAAGTTGTGGGGAGGGCACGAATGTTGCGAAGGAGGGGATCGGGATAATGCCATTTGTGACGCTCCTTGCACGGAGGCGTGCAATGCCACCGCATGAGGCGGGGCGGGGGGAGAAGTAGCTCGGGTGGCTGTGCCGGAGAGCGGAACCAGCCACCACCTTAGCTCCTTCTGCCAGCCCCCGCTCACCTCTGGCAGCTCTCCATCTGAAAACCTCTCCTGCCGCTCGCTGGCCTCACTCATGTCGGGTTGAGGTTGAGGTTACTCGGCTGTGGGAATTTAAGGATTTGCAGGAAGCCGCTGACATGAGCGAGCGCAGATGAGAGGTGTTCAGATGGAGAGCACTGTGGGCCGGCAGAAGGCGCTGAAGTGGGGGCCAGTTCTGCTGTCAGCTCCCGGCGGCCGCTCGCAGCTCCCCGAGCTGCTTCTATCCCCGGCTACAATGCGGTGGCGCCTGGAGCGCTGCGGCAGCGGTGAGTGAGTGAGTTACTGGCATTATCCCCGACCCCTTCCTTCTCAACACTCCTGCCCTCCCCACAATGTTATCCCTGGCACAGACTTCCACACGCTGTGAAAGGAACTCTCTCCCCCCAATTGGTCCCCTTGAACAAGTGTTGTCATTCAATTAGATGACAACTGGTTCAACTTTTCCCTGTAGTCCCATTTTTCCCACCATCTGTCCACCTGCCATCACCCTTCACCCCCACACCCCCCACCCATTCAGTAATTCAGAATAAAGGAGACTTGGAAGCCTTGGGAAAATTGAATTGTTTCTGTCTTTATTTTTATTTTTATGGAGAGAACAATCTGCGCATGCGCGGTTTAAATTTTTTTTAAGCTGATTGACTGCCTACCTTGAGTAATTACTCACGGCACGTGCCTGGCGAGATCTCTCTCCCCTTTCTTGAACTCTGTCTCCATCATGGGGGACTTATTGACTGATGTATATAAAAAAACACCGACTCCCACAGTTATCTGGACAGCATCTTTTCACACCTTGCCTCTTGCATTGACGCTATCACTTACTCTCAATGTCTTTGTCTCCACCGCATCAGTTTCCAAGATGTGTCTTTCCATTCTAGGACATCCAACGTCTTTATTTATTAAACATGGTTCTCCCCTCCTGTCATAGATGGATCATTTATCCATGTCTCCTCTGTGCCCGGTAGTTCTGCTCTTGCTCCCCCTCACCCAGACAGATCAAGGATGGAGTTTCCATGGATCTCATCTTTTCATCCCAATAGTCCCTGCATCCAACACATTATTACACAACATTTCCACCACCTTCAACATTATCCCACCGCTAGTCCCATCTTCCAATTCATACTCTTTTCCGCTTTCCGGGGAACCTCCCCCTCCGCAACTCCCTGGTTCACTCTTCCCCAAGCTGAAACATCACCAATTCATACTCTCCGAGTCTAACTTGGTCACGCCAATGTACAGAAGGCCACATCAGGAACACTGGATGCAGTAGATGAGGTTAGAGGAGGTGCACATGAAACTCTTTCTCAGCTGGAATGATTATTGGAGGCCTTGGATGTCTCAGATCTCTGTCTCAGATCTCTGTGAGATTTATTGCAGGTTGCTATGGGAAGCAAGGGAAAAGATTCCTGAACTCTGACCTTGATTTTTACATCTCCATTTGCCACAGGGGGTTGTGGGGGGATGGGTTATTTTGTTCCCTTCTGCTCCTTACTGCTTCTCGACATCTCTTTGCGTTGTTCCTTGACCATCCTGCAACGAGGCCGATCCGACTTCAATTCAATTTTAGAGGCCCCCAAACCAAGATCAAGCAGAGGCCCCTCAATTTTAGAGGCTCCCAAATCAAGATTCCTTTGAAGCAGGCAGGCATGACGTCAATGCTAAATGGCCCTCGTTGCCCCTCTCTGATAGGATGTTGGGATGCAGATTGGAAGGGATAACTTTATGGCTTTGCAATTTTGGTCCTTCTCTTGCTCAGAGCAAATTTCAGAACAATGTGCATTGAAGTCCATTTGGTTTCTGGGCTGTTATCGGGAATGCAAAGTTGGAGAATGACCTTGAATAACTTTATCAGCAGCTGGTCTGTAAGTGGCATTGAATTCCTTTACTACTGTGTTGAGAGTTGGCCGTATTACTTTCAAAGCATAGTTGGTCCGGGATGGGAAGTGTGTGGGATGGAGGAGGGAGAGGCGGTGAGGATAAAGCGCCGCGCTGTGGGAGGGAGGGAGGGGCGGTGAGGAGGATTTAAATGCCAGAGCTGGTCTGTAAGTGGGATTGAATTCCTTTACCATGGTGTTGAGGGTTGGCCGTATTACTTTCGAAGAATATTGTACAACCTTACATTTCACACACAGTTCAATACCCCTGTCGAGTCCTTTGAGATCGGTCCGCGATGGGAAGTCTGTGAGAGGGAGGGAGGAGCTCTATTAAATTATAATAATTAGTACAATTAAATAATGCTTGATTCACAGGCTTAAAGTCAATATCCAGCCGTACTGATGTTGGGTTGCAGAATGGAAGATGGTGGAATATTTTGTGTGTGAGAAAGGTGGCGCATCTCTTCCCTTGCGGGGGCATTGTGATGTCACTTGAAGCTGTTGAAGAATCTGTGTTTTAAAAGGCCATTTAGGCTTCTTTTTGAACTTTATTCATCAATATGTTTTTGAAATATAGCATGAAATCTTAAGTGAACCTGATTATGGCATGGACGGAAAAAATGTGAGTTACAATGTGGGACAATTTCAGCGCTACAGCATAGGGTTTTGACGAAAATACAAAATAATACATACACGGACGCACACATACATACATACAAGACAAGACTTTTAATCGTATATTAGATTAAGTGGGACCCGTTGGGACCCAGCTTCACATGGGAGGGCTGGTCCCCCAACGCAATATTCCACCTCTCCTCCAATTCCAATATTGCTGGCCAGTGGGCAGTGGGGGGTGGGTGGGTGGGGGGGTGCTTTCTGGAGCGCTAGTATTGGTGTTGTGGGCTGAAGGGACTGGTTTCCAGACCACATAAAACCACATAAAGGGCACTCACAGATCAGTAGACACTCAGTATTGTGTAGATTCCCAGCTCAGACTGAGAGTCGTGGCCTCTCCCTTGCCATCTTGCAGCGGCTGAGCCATGTCCAGATATCCGGTTTTATAGTCCTTCCCCCCGGAAGGGGCATGGCCTTGATCAGTGATTGACAGGAGAGAGAATCTCAAGATTTTTTTAAACACTAATACGGTTATTTTTTCATCTATGGGAAAAATCCTCGGGGCCTGATTTATCGGAGGTGTATTCGGAGGATTATCTGAGTAAGATGCCCAAAAAAATCACAGCTAAATATGGTAGCGTTTTTTTCTAAAATCAAACTACAACGCAAACAGGAAGTGGTCAAGATGAGACTTTTAATTATATAAATAGATAGATATTAAGTGGAATCAAGTTAAAAACGGAATGAGTGCAATGCGGAGGTCTTTTAAAAGAAATGGAATAAAAGCAAGATTAATCTTTTTTAAATGTTATATTATATTCAAAGAATCAGTTAAAACCACGAGGTATAACGGAATAACCGACCACGGGGGAACAATGGGAACATTGGGAAGAGACTGACTTTGGTGTCTTTCCTCACAGTGGGAAATTTTGACCCTGCTGTGGGGGGGGATGTTTTATATTGAATTCTATCTACTCCATGTTGTGTTCTTTATTTTTACTGTATGGCTGTATGGTGATTTAATTTTGCTGTGCCAATTGGCACATATGACAAATAAATGTACCTTATCTTATCTTACTGCAATCAAGTCAAAAACCGTGAGGTCCTTTTAAAAGAAACCGAATAAAAGCAAGGTTGGTTATTTTAGACTCTTCACTTCCCCGAGCCGAACGAGTGGGGTTGAGAAAGTGAATAAAAGCAAGGGTAAATCTCTTTTGTAAATCGCAAGATGTTTTAAAACAAATATCTTTAAAGATGGCAAAAATGAAGCAGTCAGAATGAAGCGTTGATTAAGTCAATGTTGAGTCGACATCAAGCGGTGCAAAAGTGACTTGGGGAGCTGGTGAAGCTGTTTTTGAAATGAGCCCTCCCCTGGCGTAACTGGAAGGTGGTGAAATATCCTGTTTCACTGTTGGGTGGGGAGGCATTTTGAGGTCACGGAAGCTGGTGTTTTAAAGGTGGTTTTGGCTTTTTTGAAACTTTAATCATGAAAAACACGGGGGGGGGGGGGAGGGGACAGGGGCGGGGGTGTGGCACTCGGCAGCGTGTGAGCCCATTGTGATTGGTGCACTGTGAGTGGTATTGTGACATCATCACTGGAAGCTTCTGGAAAAAGGCTCTCTGAGAAGCTGTGGTTACCATTGGCAACGTCCCATTGTGATGTCATTGTGGCACTCAGCAGCTTGAGAGCTGCGAGAAGTGTTTTTGGGCTCTAAAAAAACTTTAATCATCAATAACTTGCGAAATATAGGATGAAATGTTTAGTGAACCTGACTAGGGCATGGTCGGGTACATATACATACACATACTAAAAAAAAAAACAATTATTGTGCAAAAGTGGGACTAGGTGGGTTGAAGAGCATTAAGGTGCACATGTCCTCAGATTATGATTTGATCTATCGCAAGTTATTAAAAGAGACAAAACATGAGAAATACTGGGCCCACATGAAGATCTTTGTATCCTCACTACTAACAGTCCAGGTCCTGGAGGTTTGGAGAGCAACTAATATAGTTTGTTTAAAAGAGGAAATAGGGATAATCCAGGACCTGGAGCCCCCAATGTTATTAATATCACTCCTCTTTATTTCTAAAAGGACCATGGCGGTTGCAAACTGTTTTACGGAGGCAGAAGTGACCAATAAGATTGGAGAGCATCTCTCAAAACAGGTCGAAGCTGTGGAGTTGCTGGCCAGCAACCTGACCAGGATTGGGAACAGAGCCCCGAATGAAGCAGATGTTGATTTGATCCAACGGCTGGTCCAGAAAGCACACTGTGAAGCAAAGGAGGCTTATGACATGGCTGTTCGCTATCTGAGAGGGGTTCAATCAATCTGTGAGAACTTAACGGCAGAGAAAGGCAGAATGCAAGAAGAGATGAAACGGAAGAAACAGGAACTGAGTGCTTTACAAGGACAGCTACCAACCATTAACCAGGAGAAGGACAATCAAGAACATTACATGCGTAGCTTAAGAGAGTCACTGGGAGTGGCAGAGAGAGCATTGGAGGCACAAAGGGAAACATGAGAGGTCTATGCAAATCGGGCGGGATGTGAGCATGTGGTTAATGCTTATTCCCGTTATTGGCACCATAGCAGGTGAGTTATTGGGAAGTGAAGATCCAAATCTATATTGAATGTAGTAGTTCATCCGCATTTTGATTTATCAGAAGTCCAAGTGAGAGGGATGTTCAGAACATCCAGCAGCAGTTTTCAGACTGCGGACATTGCAAAGGATCTTGACAGTAAATGAAAAGAAGTTAAACACTGACTCTTTCCTTTCCAATAAAACTGCTGGACACACTTAGTGGGTCAGGCAGGATCTGTGGACAAAGAAGATGCTTTAACGTTACAAACTATGTTTCTGATGAAGGGTCTATGACCTTTCATCAGAACTGTGTAAAAAATGGAAATAAATCAGTTTTCAAGATGTGGAATACATCTTGAGGGACCAGCAAGATCTGTGATCGGGTGGAGGACGGAGGGTTTTAGATGACAAAAGGTGTTCAGTGAAAGTGGGTGGCAAAGGGAATCGAGAATACCAACAGGAGACTGGGAAGGTTGATTATCTCAATGCCCTGAGTTCAGTGTTGATTCCCAAAGTTGTGACCCATTATGAGATGAGGTGCAGTCCGTGAGCTTAAATGGGCTTCATTAGAGCGGTGGTGGTGAATGCAGCCTCGGTTAATTGGGAATGGGAAAGAAAATGTCTTTCGAATTTCCAACAATTGACGCAATTTGCTTTTGTTTTTTTTTTGCTGTCGATGCATGAATGAAAACAAAAATTAGGAATCTCAAGAGAACCTTTTGAGAAGAGTATCATAGCGATTAAAAACAGTAAATACGACTCCCTTGTTCAAGGAGGTAGTTATAGTCCAGTTAATCTAACATTTTATTGTTGGCAGGATGCCAGTGAGAAATCAAAAGATGAAGTGGCTGATTTTGTAGAAAAGCTGTATGTAATCAAACCAAGTCAACACAGTTTTTTGATAGGTAAAGCCTGTTTGTCCAATTTGTTGTCATTATATGAGGATTTGACAGGGAAAGTTAATAAATACAATATGTCCTCAAGTTTGTTTCGGAGAGGTTTACCCAAGGTGAAACAGTAAAAAAAACAGAATTTTTTAAAGTTTTTCTTTTCAGAGTGGATGGCGAGTATTTGCAACAAACCTGCAAGAGGCAGATAAAATCATGACGTTTAAAAGGGTTTTTAGATAGGCATATGGATATAGACAATAGACAATACATACAGGAACAGGCCATTTGGCCCTTCGAGCCAGCACTGCCATTCAATGTGATCAAGGCTGATCATCCCCAATCAGTATCCCGTTCCTGCCTTCTCCCCGTATACTCTGGGCTATCTTGAAGAGCCCTATCTAGCTCTCTCCTGAAACTATCCAGAGAACTAGCCTCCACCATCCTCTGAGGCAGAGAATTCCACACTCACAACTCTGTGTGAAAAAGTGTTTCCTCATCTCCATTCTAATGGCTTACCCTTTATTCTTAAACTGTGGCCCCTGTTTCTGGACTCCCCCAACATCGGGAAGATGTTTCCTGCCTCTAGCATGTCCAAACCCTTAACAGTCTTATATGTTTCTACAAGATCCCCTCTCATCCTTCTAAACTCCAGTGAATACGAGCCTAGTCTTTTCAGTCTTTCCTGCCTCAATCATAAGGATGTCCTTCCTCAAATTAGGAGACCAAAACTGGACACAATACTCCAGATGTGGTCTCACGAGAGCCCTATAAAATTGCAGAAGAACCTCTTTACTCCTATACTGAAATCTTCTTATGAAGGCCAACATTCCATTAGCTTTCTTCACTGCCTGCTGTACCTGCACGCCAACTTTCAGTGACTGGTGTACAAGGACGCCCAGGTCTCGCTGCACCTCCCCCTTGCCTAACCTAACCCCATTGAGATAATAATCTGTCCCCTTGTTTTTGCCGCCAAAGTGGATAACCTCACATTTATCTCTATTATACTGCATCTGCCACACATCTGCCCACACACTCAACCTGTCCAGGTCACCATGCAACCTCCTAACATCCTCTTCACAGATCACACTGCCACCCAGCTTTGTGTCATCCGCAAACTTGCTAGTGTTGCACCTAATTCCCTCTTCCAAATTACTAATATAATATGGTAAACAATTGCGGCCCCAACACCAAGCCTTGCGGCACGCCACCTGCCACTGCCTGCCATTCTGAAAAGGACCCGTTCACTCCTACTCTTTGCTTCCTGTCTGCCAACCAATTTCTATCCATGTCAACACACTACCCCCAATACTATGTGCTCTAATTTTAGTCACCAATCTCCCATGCGGGACCTTATCAAAGGCTTTTCTGAAAGTCTAGATACACTACATCCACTGGCACCTCTTCATCCATTTTACTTGGCACATCCTCATAAAATTCCGGAAGATTAGTCAAGCATGATTTTCCTTTCATAAATCCATGTTGACTTGGACTAATCCTTTTACTGCTAACCAAATGCCCCTTTATTACCTCTTTAATAATTGACTCCAGCATCTTTCCCACCACCGATGTCAGGCTAACTGGTCTGTCAATCCCTGTTTTCTCTCTAGCTCCTTTCTTGAAAAGTGGGATAACATTAGCTATCCTCCAATCCACAGGAACTGATCCTGAATCGATCGAACATTGGAAAATGATCACCAATGTTCCACTATTTCTCGAGCCACCTCTCTGAGGACCCTGGGATGCAGATCATCAGGCCCAGGGGATTTATCATCCTTCAGTCCCATTAGCCTACCCAATACTATTTCTCGCCTAATTAAAATGTATTTCAGTTCCCCTGACCCTTAGATCCTCTGTCCTCCAGTACATCTGGGAGATTGTTTGTGTCCTCCTTAGTGAAGACAGATCCGAAGTACCTGTTCAACTCTTCTGCCATTTCCTTGTTACCCATAATAATTTCACCCATGTCTACCTTCAAGGGACCCACATTTGACTTTGCTACTCTTTTTTCCCTTAACATTTTAAAGAAGCTTTTAACTGTACTTCTTTATATTCCTGGCCAGCTTCCCTTCGTACTTCATCTTTACAGCTCTTATTGCCCGTTTTGTTTCCTTCTGTTGTCCTATGAAAGTTTCCTAATCCTCTGGCTTCCGGCTACTCTTTGCTGTGTTATACATCTTTTCTTTTAGTTTTATTCTATCCCTAACTTCTCTTGTCAGCCACGGTTGCCTCCTACTCCCCTTAGAAATCTTTCTTCCTTATTGAATGAAATTATCCTGCGTCTTCCAGATTATGCCCAGAAATTACTGCCATTGCTGTTCCACCGTCATTCCTGCTAGGATCCCTTTCCAGTCTACCTTGGCCAGCTCCCCTCTCATGCCTTCATAGTCCCCTTTGTTCAACTGTATGATTGACATTTCCGATTTAACCTTCTCCTTCTCAAATTGCAGATTAAAACTAATCATATTATGATCACTACCTCCAAGCGAGTTCTCTTATCATATCTGGTTCATTGGACAACACTAAATCCAGAATTGCCTTTTCTCTGGTCGGCTCCATGACAAACTGCTCTAAGAATCCATCTCGGAGGCACTCTACAAACTCTCTTTCTTGGGGTCCTGAATCAACCTGATTTTCCCAGTCTACCTGCATATTGAAATCCCCCATCACCACAGTGGCATTACCTGTGTTACATGCCAGTTTTAACTCCTGCTGCAACTTACATCCTACATCCGGGCTACTATTTGGGGGTCTGTAGATAACAACAATTAGTTTCTTGCCTTTACAATTCCTCGGCTCAATCCGCAGTGACTCTACCTCGTCAGTCCCTACGTCTTCCCTTGCAAGGGACTGAATTCCATCCCTCACCAGCAGAGCTACCCGCCCCCCTCCTCTGCCCACCTGCCTGTCCTTTCTATATGATGTATAATCCTGAATATTAAGTTCCCAGGCCCGATCCTCCTGCAGCCACGTCTCAGTAATCCCCACAATGTTGTATCTATCAACCTCCAACTGAGCCTCAAGCTCATCCACCTTACTTCTTATACTTCGCACATTCATATACAATACTTTTAATTCCTTACGCATCTCACCTTTCACATCGATCCCTATTACACTTGGCCATACTCTCCTATCCCTTTGTGAGCTTTCTTTCCCATTAATTCTGGAGTCATTAACCATCCATTTACTCTCTTTCCCTTTACTCCATCCTTTACTATCCCATTTGCCACCCCACCCCCTTTATTCAGTTCAAAACCACCCGTGTAGCAGTGGCAAACCTGCCTGCCAGAATGCTGGTCCCCCACCTGTTAAAGAGCAATCCATCACTTTTGTACAGTCCCCCCCCTTACTCCAAAACAGATCCCAGAGGTCTAAGAATCTAAATCCCTGCCCCCTGCACCAGCTCCTCAGCCACACATTCAGGTCCTGTGTCTCCCTGTTCCTGCTCTCGCCAGCACGAGGAACTGGAAGCAAACCGGAGATAACCACCCTGGAGGTCCTTCTTTTCAGCATTTTTCTGAGCTCTCTAAAATCACGTTTCAGAATATTCATCCCCTTCTTTCCGACATCATTTGTGCCGACATGCACTACCACTTCCGGCTGTTCATCTTCGCCCTTGAGGATTTTCTACATTCTGTCAGTGACATATTGGATCCTGGCACCAGGGAGGCAGCGCACCATCCTCGAAACCTGTCTGTTGCCGCATAAACCCCCTGTCCGTACCTCTCACAATGGAGTCTCCAACTACCATGGCGTTGCCTGACGTTGGCCTCTCTTGTTTTGGCTCAACAGCCCTTTTTGTTTCGCAAGCCAGTCCGCCGCTCAGTATGTTAACGTCTTCTGACCCGACAGCTTCTAAGTGGGTGAACCTGTGATCAAGAGGTACAACACCTGGGGACCTTTGCATTCCAAGTTTCCCTCCCTTTCTCACCGTCACCCACCTTCTCTCTTCCAGCACCTCAGGTGTAACAATCTTACTGTGGGACTTGTCGAAGAACGACTCCGTTTCTCGGACGAACCTGAGGTCATCCCGTTCCCCAACACGGTCCTTCAGGTGCTGTACCTGGATGCACTTCTCACATTTGTACCAGTCTGAGGCACTAGCAGTGTCCTTGACCTCCCACATCCCGCAAGCATCACACTGAATCAGTTTGCTTGACATTTTCCTTCTTTCGTCTCTCCCTCTCCAGCGTTTGGTGTGGCGTCCTCCCCAAGCCTCCTCGCCGAAGACTCGCAGCCAAAGACTCGCACTTTTCTCACAGGGCACTTCCCTCGACAGGGCCGCACCCAGATCGCACCCACCCAAAGCCTTAATAATCTTATATGTTTCAATAAGATCCACTCTCATCCTTCTAAATTCTACAGTATACAAGCCCAGCCACTCCAAACTATGAATATATAACAGTCCCACCATCCTGGAGATTAACCTTGTGAACCTACGCTGCACTCCCTCGATAGCAAGAATGTACTTCCTCAGGTTTGGAGACCAAAACAGCACACAGTACTCCATATGTGGTCTCACCAGTGCCCTGTACAACTGCCGGAGGACCTCTTTGCTCCTATACTCAACTCCTCTTGTTATGAAGGCCAACATGTACATGACTGATGAACATGGGCCCCCAGATCCCATTGTACTGCCCCTTTTTCCAACATGACATCATTTAGATAATAATCTTCCTTCCAGTTTTAGCCAGCAAAGTGGATACCTTCATATTTATCCACATTAAACTGCATCTGCTCTGCATCTGCCCACTCACCCAACCTGTCCAAGTCACCCTACATCTTCATAGCATCCTCCACACTGTTCACACTGCCACACAGCTTTATGTCATCTGTAAACTTGCTAATGTTACTTTTAATCCCTTCGTCCAAATCATTAATATATATTGCAATTAGCTGCGTTCCCACACTGTGCCTTGCAGCACCCCACTAGCAGGCACGTGCTGTCAGGGTAGGCAAGGTAGCCAGTGCCTACCCTGAATAAAATTATAAAATGGTAATTATTAAATATAAATAGTAAAGGCACGGGAGAATTATGCTTACCTAAATGATCGATCTCTTAGGTAGGCATAATTCTCCCGTGCCTTTCATCTGCAGTACATTTAACACACGGGCGTATGTGCTACTCAAGTGCCTTCGACGCTGCTTCAAGCCATCAGTGGCAGCGGTCTATAAAGGCAGCTGAAATTCTGTCTTGACACCGTAGACTGCGTGCATGTGCTGCGCTGCGCAGGTTTCTTGGCAGATGTTTTAAAGATGGATAGTGATTATCTTAAGAGTTTCTCTAAGCAATCTTATGAGGAAAAGACCAAAATAATTAAAATTGGCAGACCAATGCCGGAACTTAAAGAACTTCAACAGTGCAAAGGAACAAAAATAATTATAAGATTTAAAACAGCTTGGTACAACAGGAAAGAGTGACTATGCAGTTGTATTTTAACAAATATAATGTGGTAAGTAAATTTCTTTGAGCTATATGTTTTTAAATACTTTAGAAGACAAATTACTTTATAAAAGTCGAGAGAACAATCTGCGCCAAATTACTTTATAAAAGTCGAGAGAACAATCTGCGCATGCGCGGTTTTCAAGATTTTTTTAAAAGCCGTCTGACCAAAGATACTGACTGCCTCCCTTGACTAATTACCTACGGCACGCGCCTGCCCACTCATCAATGCCTGCCATTCTGAAATGGATCCTTTAATCCCTACTCTTTGTTTCCTGTCTGCCAACCAATTTTCTTTCCATGTCAGCACCCTCTCCCCAATACCATGTGCTCTAATGTTGCCCACTAATCTCCTATGTGGGACCTTATCAAATGCTTTCTGAAAGCCCTAGTACACTACATCCACTGGCTCTCCCTTGTCCATTATCCTGGATACATTCTCAAAAAATTGTAGAAGATTAATCAAGCATGATTTCCCCTTCGTAAATGTTTTTTTTTAATTTTTTTATTTATTAGAAGCAAGTGTTTCAAAAATATAACCAGCGGCAATAATGCAGTTATTGTACAGCTTCAATTTTGACTTTTAGCTATAGTTAAGAGGAAAGAAGAGAGAAAAAGCAAGAGAGAGGAAAAGTGGAATGTGCAAAGATAGAACCCCTAGACTACCAAAGTGGTGTAGCCAAAGAGTGAGTAAGTAAAATAAATAAGGAAGGAATAGAGAAATAAAAAAGACAAAAACAGAAAAAAAAGTGATAATATACCTGCCTCGCATCCCTCCCCACCCATTACCCAACCCGTACTTAGATTGAACTCCATATGTGTTGTACCATACTATCCTTGTAATAAATCAATGAATGGTGTCCATGTCTTTGAAAAATGCTCTGTTTTTTCTGCTAAGACAAGTCTAATATTTTCAAGATGTAATGTCTCAGACATAATCCACATTTTAAGAGTAGGGACAGATGAATATATTTCCAAAATTTGAGTATTCGTTTTTTCGCCGTTATCAGGCCATAATTAAGGAAACGTCTTTGAAATAATGATAGCTCAAAGCAGGCTTCTGACGTACCTAAAATAATCAATTCCGTGTCGGGGTCCAATTTTGTTTTTAGTGTTTTTGAGAGAATTTCAAAAATTCCTCTCCAAAGATTATGTAATTTTATGCAAGAGGCGAAGGAATGTTATAGTTGCTTCCTGAAGGAGACATTTATCACAAATAGGAGATACATTTGGAAAGATCTTATTCAGTTTAGACTTTTAATAATAGAGTCTATGCAGTATTTTAAATTGTATTAACGAATGTCTAACGTTAATCGAACAATTGTGGATATATAAAAGAGTTTCTTCCCATCTGTCTTTTAGAATTTTTTGGCCAAGTTCCTCTTCCCAGGCTCTTCTAATTGCTTCTGATGATGGGATTTCTATATTTAAAAGGGTGTTATACAAATATGATGTTAACATGTTTGACTCCGAATTTCTATTCATACATTCATCTAGTATATCTGACGACAGTTTGGTAGTCTTGGGTGTATGTTTTCAGATAGTCTCAAATTTGAAGATATCCGAAATATTGATTACCTTTCCGGTGATATTTCAACTGTAATTCTTGAAATGAGAGAAGAGTTCCCATCTCTTAAACATCTCTGAGTTTTTTGATTCCTAGTCTTTCCCAATACGCAAACGTTTTAACTATAATAGATGGCTTGAACAAAGGGTTATTGGCAATTGGTGAAAGAAGAGATAAATTTATTAGTTTAAAAGTTGATTTCACTTGTCTCCAGATTCGTAGAGTTCTGTGAATAATCGGATTTTTATCATATAAATGTGTTCTTCAAATTTATTGGAGAGAGAAGAATCGCGCCTATATTAAAAGGCAAATAATCCTCTCTCTCCATTATTAACCAATCTACCTGTTGGCCTATATTGTCCAGCCAGTAGATTAATTTTTAATATTCGTTGCCCAGTAATAGTATAAGAAGTTGGGGAGAGCCAATCCACCAGATTATTTGGGTTTACATAGATGCCGTTTATGAATTCTATGTGTTTTATAATCCCAAATAAAGTTTGTAATCAGAGAATCAAGTTTTATAGGCTAACTGGTCTATAATTTCCTCTTTTCTCCCTGTCGCTTTTCTTAAAGAGTGGGATAACATTAGCTACCCTCCAATCCACAGGAACTGATCCTGAATCTATAGAACATTGGAAAATGGTCACCAATGCGTCCACGATTTCCAGAGCCACTTCCTTAAGTATCCTGGGATGCAGACCATCAGACCCTACGGATTTATCAGCCTTCAGTCCCATCTGTGAATCCAACACCATTGCCAGCCTAATATGAATTTCCTTCAGTTCCTTTGCCACACTAGATCCTCTGCCACTAGTATCTGGGAGATTGTTTGTGTCCTCCTTACTGAAGATGGATCCAAAGTGTCTGTTCCTCATCTGCCATTTCATTGTTCCCCATAATAAATTCACCTTTTTCAGTTTTCAAGTGTCCAACTTTGGCCTTATTAGTTATTTCCTCTTCCGACACCTGGAGAAGCTTTTACTATCCTCCTTTATAGGCTTGGCTAGTTTACCTTCATACCTCATCTTTTCTCCCCATATTGCCTTTTTAGTTTTCTTCTGTTTTTCTTTAAAAGCTACCCAATCCTCTGGCTTCCCTCTCATCTTTGCTATGTTATATTTCTTCTCTTTTATTTTGATACTGTCCCTGACTTCCCTTGTCAGTCACGGTCGCCCCTTAAACCCCCTTGGAATCTTTCTTCCTCTTTGGAATGAACCAACCCTGCACCTTCAGGATTATTCCCAGAAATACCTGCCATTGTTGTTCCACTGTCATCGCTGTTTGGGTATCTTTCCAGTCAATTGTGGCCAACACCCCCCTCATGGCTCCATAGTCTCCTTTGTTCAACTGTAATACCAACATCTCCAATTTACCCTTCTCTCCCTCAAATTGGAGATTAAAACTTATCATATGGTGGTCACTACCTCCTAATGGCTCTTTTACCACGGGTTCCCATACCAAATCTGGTTTGTTACTCAACACTAAATCCAGAATTGCCTTTCTCCTGGTAGGCACTAGTACAAGCCACTTTAAGAATCCATCACAGAAGAACTCCACAAACTTCCATTCTTGGGGTCCAGTTCCAACCTGATTTTCCCAGTCTACCTGCAGGTTGAAATCTCCCATGACAACCGTAGCTTTACCTTTGCGACATGCCAATTTTAACACATGATTCAATTTGACCCTACATCCAGGCTACTGTTTGGGGGCCTGTAGATTAATCCCATTATGGTGTTTTTACCTTTACAATTCCTCAGTTCTATCCATACTGACTCTACATCTCCTGATTCTATGTCACCCCTCGCAAGGGACTGAATTTTATTCCTCATCAACAGAGTTAGCTCACACCCTCTGCCCACCTATCTGGCCTTTCAATAGGACGTATCCTTGTATATTCAGTTCCCAGCCCTGGTACTCTTGCAAATCTGTAATTCCCACAACATCATATTTGCCAATTTCTAACTGAGCCTCAAGCTCATCCCCTTTATTTCTTATACTTTTTTGCGTTCACGTACAACACTTTGACTTCGGTATTCACCTCCCCTGCCACACCAGTCACTATTGGACCTGATCTTACTCTCTTATCCCTTCTTAAACTTTCGTTCCCATTAAATCGGGAGTTCTTTGTCACTTTTCCTGTACTCACTTCCCCTTTAACTCCAACTTTATACTCCCAATTTGTCGATCCCTCTCCCCGACTATTTAGTTTAAACCCACACGTGTAGCACTAGCAAACCTGCCTGCCAGTACGTTGGTCCCTCTCCAGTTAAGGTGTAACGCATCCCTAATGAGGAGGTCAATCCTTCCACAGAAGAGATCCCAGTGGTCTATACAGTTAAATCCTTGCTCCCTGCACCAGCCCCCGAGCCACACATTCAGATCCCCTAGCTAGCTGTTCCTGCCCTCACTAGCACGAGGTACTGGAAGCAATCCACAGATAATCACCCTTGAAGTCCTGCTTTTCAGTCTTCTTCCTAGCTCTCTAAAATCGCTTTGCAGAACCTTCTTCCTCTTCTTCCCGATGTTGTTTGTGCCCACGTGCACAACTACTGCCGGCTGTTATATCTGGCACCCTGGCATCAGAGGAATCAGACCATCCTCGCGTCTCGCCTACCGCCATAGAATCACCTGCCACACCTCGGACAATGGAGTGCCCACCACTATTGCTCTGCCTGATGTCAGTCTCGCCAGTCGAATCTCATCTGTAGGCATGGAGCCACCGACCTGTCCGCTGCTTGGTCTGGAAGCGTCTGCTTCGACAGCTCCCAAAAGGGTGTACCCGTTTCCATTTGGCACAGCCACTGGGGTCTCCTGCACTCCACGGTTACTCCCCTTTTTCCCAGAAGGCAAAAGCCTCAATTTCCAACGTGTAGACTGCTTGGCTCAGCCACGTCACCGAATACTCTTCAGCCAAAGATTCGCATTTTTCTCGCCAAATACTCGCACTTTTCTCACAAGGCATTCCCTCTACAGGTCGCTCCCCGACACATGACAGGGACCAGGAATGGAGGCTTTCCAGGGAGGATGATTTCAGCGAGAGGATGTGGCAGGGATGGCTCTTTCATACCCCTCATAAATGTAGCTGAAATACAAAACATACCACCGTGTCCAGTAACTTTACAGGAAGAGGCTATTCAGCCTCCTGTATCTGATTAGTTTGGCAACAAATGGAGAAATTAGTAAACAGCAGTCCTAGAAAAAATAGACAAATTCTCAAGACATGGAGACAAATCTCTGAGCAAAATATCTCTTCAGATTAACATGGGCAGTGAAGTCTGTGCTGCCTTCTGAAAATCCAAATACATCCACTGGTTTCCCCTTCACCTACTCTATTGGAGACATCTTCAAAGCAGAAAACTTTACTGCATAAGGAAAAACCAATTGGAGCTCTAAACATTTTGCACGGTTGAAGGTTCATTTAACATTCACGTTGAGACAGACATTTCTTGCACTGACTGTTCAGTGATGGATACCCCCCCCCCCCCCCCCCCCCCATTTACATACTACACAGCCCATGAGAGATAGTTCTAATCTGCTCTGTATCTTGATTTGGCTGCACTGAGGAAAGCCATGTACAATTCTGAACATTATTTTGACTGAAGGATATTTTGGCAGGGGATGCAAAATATGTGTTCAAGGATGTGTGGGAAGGAACTGCAGATGCTGGTTTAAACCGAAGATCAACACAAAATGTTGGAGTAACAAAGCGGGACCGTCAGCTTCTCAGGATACCCAGTTATTCCAGCATTTACTGTCTTTCTGTGTGTTAGGGATGATTTACAAAGATTCTATAAAACTTGCATATTTCATGAAAATATGATGGGCTTGAAGGGTGTGATCTGGTGGACATTTTTGAAACTGTGAAACAATTTGGGATATGTTGGCAGAAGTTACAGAGGCTTGCAAAAGTATTCATACCCCCTGAACTTTTCCACATTTTGTCACGTTACAACCACAAACGTAAATGTATTTTACTAGCATTGTATGTGATAGACCAACACAAAGTGGCGCATAATTGTGAAGTGGAAGAAAAAATGATACATGGTTTTCAAATCTTTTTACAAATAAAAAACTGAAAAGTGGGCGTGCAAAAGTATTCAGCCCCCTTTACTCTGATACCCCTAAATAAAATGCAGTGCAACCAATTGCCGTCAGAAGTCCACCTAATTAGTAAATAGAGTCCACTTGTGTGTAATCTAATCTCAGTATAAATACCGCTGTTCTGTGAAGGCCTCAGAGGTTTGTTAGAGAACATTAGTGAACAAAACAATGTTCCTTGGGCATAATGAAGCCCAAGGAACACACCAGACAGGTCAGGGATAAAGTTGTGGAGATGTTTAAAGCAGGGTTAGGTTTATAAAAAAATATCCCAAGCTTTGAACATCTCACGGAGCACTGTTCAATCCATCATCCGAAAATGGAAAGAGTATGGCACAACTGCAAACCTACCAAGACATGGCCGTCCACCTAAACTGACAGGCCGGGCAAGGAGAGCATTGATTAGAGAAGCAGCAAGAGGCCCATGGTAACTCTGGAGGAGCTGCAGAGATCCACAGCTCAGATGGGAGATTCTGTCCACAGGACAACTATTAGTCGTGCACTCCACAAATTGGGTCTTTATGGAAGAGTGGCAAGAAGAAAGCCATTGTTGAAACAAAGCCATAAGAAGTCCCGTTTGCAGTTTGCCACAAGCCATGTGGGGACACAGCAAACATGTGGAGGAAGGTGCTCTGGTCTGATGAGACCAAAATTGAAGTTTTTGGCATAAATGCAAAACGCTATGTGTGGTGGAAAACTAACACTGCACATCACCCTGAACACACCATCCCCATTGTGAAACATGGTGGTGGCAGCAACATGCTGTGGGGATGCTTTTCTTCAGCAGGGACAGGGAAGCTGGTCAGAGTTGATGGGGAGTTGGATGGAGCCAAATACAGGGCAATCTTGGAAGAAAACCTGTCAGAGTCTGCAAAAGACTTGAGACTGGGGCGGAGGTTCACCTTCCAGCAGGACAACAACCCTAAACATACAGCCAGAGCTACAATGGAATGGTTTAGATCAAAGCATATTCATGTGTTAGAGTGGCCCAGTCAAAGTCCAGACCTAAATCCAATTGAGAATCTCTGGCAAGACTTGACAATTGCTGTTCACAGACGCTCTCCTTCCAATCCGACTGAGTTTGAGCTATTTTGCAAAGAAGAATGGGCAAAAATGTCAGTCTCTAGATGTGCAACGCTGGTAGAGACATACCCCAAAAGACTTGCAGCTGTAATTGCAGCGAAAGGTGGTTCTACAAAGAATTGACTCAGGGGGGCTGAATACTTTTTGCACGCCACACTTTTCAGTTTTTTATTTGTAATAAAATTTGGAAACCATGTATCATTTTCCTTCTACTTCACAATTATGCACCACTTTGTGTTGGTCTATCACATTAAATCCCAATAAACTACATTTACGTTTGTGGTTGTAACATGACAAAATGTGGAAAAGGTCAAGGGGTATGAATACTTTTGCAAGCCACTGTAAGATGAAGTTAGATGAGAAAGGATAGGAGATGGTTCCAATGTTGCTTATTCACCAGCATGGAACAGTTTGGCTGATGGGCCAATTTCGATGCTGCAAAATCTATGTCACATAATTTGGTGAACTGTTGCTTATTGAGCAACATTTTTCATGAATGGCCTTGTCCATTGGCCAGATATCAGTATAAAATCCAAAGTACAGCAAGCTCGTCATTGAGTGTTATAACAATTAATAATGAAAAATAAATATTTCATTCAGTAAAATCATTTCTGCCCACAGGAGGTATATCTGCCCTTGCTTGTGAAGCCAGCAGAGCTGAGGCAGAGGACAATTGTCGATCGCTTGGTGAAGAAGTGCGGAGAGGAGAGGAGAAAGTTTCAAAATGTTTATCAGATCTGCAATCTTGTATGTCACGCATAGAGCAGGTGAGAAACGAGATTTGGCAGACTGAAAGAACAATACAAGATGTGGACGATCAACTGAAGAGGCAGCAAGAGCGACTGGAACATTTCTTCGATATAGATTGCCAGCTGAAACATGGAACACTCAGTATGAGTGAACTGCTCGGGAAAGTGGAAGTGCTGAAGTGGCGCAGTAAGAAATTCCTGAATCTGGATGCTCTGAACATTATTGTACAGGACGTTATTGCCCACATATTAAAGCTGCCTAACCTGCTCGAGGGAAGATGCTGCATTTGGAGCCATACACTGTTAACATGCTGACAACCTTCAGTGATCAGCTGCGGGCCATTGAGTGGTCAGATTCAGATCTTAGTGAATGGACCTAATGCCAATGAGCAGGGCGACTGTGTGCACTGGATTGTGCCACATGGCACTGTGTCACTGAAGGCAACTGATGTGATAAATGTTTGCTCTTTCCTCTCTTTCTTTCTGTCCCTGTGGCTCGTGATGAAGTTATATTTTGAAGGCGTTGAGTCATCCAGCACAGAAACAAGCCTTTTGGTTTGAGCCAACCACAGCCCACCCATTTTCAATGACCCTGCATAATCTCATTTATTGTTCCTCCCACATTTCCACAAAACACCGTTGTCACTGCAGTGAAGTGATCAATATTTTATTATTCGACTCTCCCTCTCTGACCTCGGGGTCCCGAATGCTATGTTATCCTCACAAATCATTGAGTCACCCAGCACTGAGCCTAGGCCAACCATTTACAATGATCCTGAATAAGATTTATTTTTTTTTCCCGCATCCCCACCACCTCCCCACAGATTCTCCTCCTCACACACACTCACACACTCCCACACGACCCGGGTCTCTGGCACATATACTATCTTTTTTTACAACCACTCAAAGAGATATTTAGGTTAGTACCAGCATAAAAAATAATTCTAGGCAAATGTATTTAACAATCTAGATGAAGTTGAACTTTGGTATTCAGGAATATTGTCCAGATATTTCTAAATTATTCCCACAATTTATAATGATTCAAGGCACTGCTCTAAGCCACATGTCGTTTCAGAGTGATTTGAGTCAGATACATCCAACTGAGTGTGCAACCTTGTTAAGTTTCTAGCTGGTCATGACTAAATCATATCAACCAATACCCTGTATTCATTAGACTGAAATGTTTGCACGGTGATTAAAATGATCAATGTTTTGCTATGCTTGTTATTAAAATATGAATAATCACATGATTTGTAGTTGGAATTCATTACTGACTTAAAGAGAAATATCTCATTCATTCACTCAGTGTGTAAATGTGATGTGGAGACAGTTTGGGTGATGTCAGATGAATTGATGAGGCAGATTCAGTCATCAATTCCTACAACAACAACACTTGAGACAGCGCTTCTAAAGCCCCTGTCCCACTTCCTGAGTTACCACAAATTCTCCCGAGTTTTCCTCTCAGACAGTCCTCTCCCCAGGTATGGCCTCCTTAAAATCTGCAAATTAACAGGTCAATACGATCATGTAAAGGATGTTGATCCCAGTTACTGGATTTACCAGAAGCTTTTTATGCTTGGGAATAATCATGTGAGGCTAACTAGCCATTTGTAATACGAGAGGAAACCATGGTTGGGTAGGCCAATCCGGCACTACCAATACCCCTGAAGCGGAGTCCTGCTTGATCTTTTGCAAGCATCTACTGATGAGACAGAATGGAGGAAATGCATATACAAATATTCCACCCCAATGCAGCGAGAAAGCATCCACCGCTGCTGCACCAGGATCTGGTTCCCATGAAAACATATCTGGGCAACTGACTGTTTAATCTAGATGCAAACAAGTCAATATCTGGCATTCCATACTGAGCAATCACTTGATTAAATACATCCTGATTTAACATCCATTTTTATGTTATCATTGAACTAGTGTGACCTAGTGTCAGCTACAGTGTTGAATATACCTGGCAAATAAATTGCTGAAAGCCAGATATTTTTGGTCATTGCACCAGCTCCAAATCTGATTAGCCAGTCTATCACAAGACTGTAACTTGACTCCACCCATGTGGTTTACATATGCCACTGCTGTGGTGTTGTCAATCTGAACCTGCACATGCAAGTCCCTTCTGTAGAGCATAAGCTTTAAGCCCATACCAGGTTCCCAACAACTCTAAATAATTGATCCCTCTTAATTGAAGAAGGGATGTCTCATCAGTATTCCATATGCCTCCACAACTGGAAGACATATCTGTTGCACCCCAACCCAGCGCACTTACGTCAGTCTGTAATATAATTGAAGGAGGTTCCACCAAAACCTTCCTAAAACTTTTTGAAACATTTACAATCCACCATTGTATGTCGGAAATTGCCCCAGCTGACAATTGCATAGTCCTGTCAAAATGTCCCACTTGTATTTTCAGTGCCCGTTCCTTTGATTGTTGTAATTGTTGATAATGCAGAGAACCATACCGCACAGCTGAAAAGCAGCCACCAATTTACCAATTGTCTAATTGAAGGCCGTTGTTCTCTAATCTCTAAGGAGATTAACACAGTCCTCAATTAACTGTTGCAATTTGTCCCTAGGCAAAGTTACCAACATGTGATTTGAATTGATGGTAAATCCCAAATAATCAATTATTTGAACTGGTAATAATTTTGGATTTATCTGGATGAATGATGAACCCTAATTGACTTCAAAAGTGAATTTAACTTTAGTAACAGATGACTCAGCTTCAGCATGAGTCTTTCCAACAATTAAAATATCATCTAAATAGGCCATTACCGCATACCCCTGAGCTCCGAGTGATGCTAACACAGGTTTTCACAATCTAGTAAATAATCTAGGATCTGAAGTTAATCCATTAAGCAGTGCTTTGAATTGCCACAACTGAGTCATCCAGATAAATTTCAAATACCTCCTATCGTCACCATGAATAGACACTGAGTAATATGCATCCTTTAAATCAATGCTTGCCATTTTACACCCTTTGGAAACAAGATGTTTGGCCGTGGAAAAAGTTTCCATTTTGAAATGCCTATAGCAAACAAATTTGTTCAAACTCATCAAATCCAGGATAATACTACATCCTCTAGTCTTTTTGAACCTTGGAAAAATATTTGACACGAACTGACGACTTTGATAGACTGACTTCTCAATTACCCCTTTCTTGAGTAATATATTAATTTCTGCTTTTATGAGCACATTTTCTTCATCTAAAAATATAAGTTTCCGACTTGGACCATGTTAATTAGGTGGATTCTCATTGGAGTAAAATTCAATTTTTACCCCTTCAATACTGTTAAGTATAAATGAATCTGATGTTCTGCCATTGTGTGAGAAACAAATGTAACCTTCCCCAATTTGCACATCTATGTTACTTAATTCATTTTCTCTAACAGGCATTTTTCTCACCTGCATACGTCCTTGCAGACCTTGTTGGCCGCGACCCCTTGTAGGAGAAGGCATCTTCCCCTTCACACCAGTATTGCAGACCTGCATGGCTGGTCCTTCCCCTGCATCCGAACTGGTGCCCGTTCGGTAAGGATAAAACCTCGTCCCCTGTTTTCTAACTGGAATAATGAGGCCCATAGTTTTTTGCATCCTCGTGGCATTCTTTAACTCGCTTAGCAAGATCAACTCCGAATAACAGATTGGGTGGCGGTACGCTGGGCGCTTGCACAAATGGCCCAAATCTCTCTGTAGACTTTGAAAATCTACTTCATTATCCACAACACCACCTATCTTAGTATCATCTGCATACTTACTTATCCAATTTTCCACCCCATCATCCAGATCATTGATGTACATGACAAACAACAGTGGACCCAACACAGATCCCTGAGGCACCCCACTGGTCACACGGCTTCCAACCTGACAAACAGCCATCCACCATTACTCTCTGACATCTCCCATTCAGCCACTGTTGAATCCATCTTGCTACTCCGCCATTAACACCCAAAGATTGAACCCTCTTAACAACCTTCCATGGGGAACCTTGTCAAAGGCCTTACTGAAATCCATATAGACAACATCCACTGCTTTACCCTCATCAATTTCCTAGTTACCGCTTCAAAAAAAATTCAAGAAGGTTTTGTCAAACATGACCTTCCAGGCACAAATCCATGTTGACTGTTCCTGATCAAACCCTGATTTTATCCAGATGCTTATATATATTAATATCTAAGTATCCTTTCCATTAATTTGCCCACCACTGACGTTCAAACTAATAGGTCTATAAATTGCTAGGTTTATTCTTTGAACCCTTTTTAAACAATGGAACAACATGTGCGCAGTACGCCAATCATCCGCACTATTCCCGTTTCTAATGACATTTGAAATATTTCTGTCATAGCTCCTGCTATTTCTACACTAACTTCCTCAATGTCCCTAGGGAATATCCAGTCAGGACCTGGAGACTTATCCACTTTTATTTTTTTTCAACAGTGTCAGTACTTCCTCCTCTTTGAATCTCATAGTTTCCATAGCTACTCTACTTTTTTCCCTTACCTCACAGAGTTCAATATCCTTCTCCTTGGTGAATACCGAAGAAAATAAATTGTTCATATCTCCCCCATCTCTTTTGGCTCTGCAGATAGCTGTCCATTCTGGTTCTCTAATGGTCCCAATTTAACCCTATCCCTCGTTATCCTTTTGCTATTAATATAGCTGTAGAAACCCTTGGATTTACTTTCAACTTTCTTGCCAAAGCAACCTCATATCTTCTTTAGCCTTCCTAATTTCTTTCTTAAGATTCTTTTTTACATTCTTATACTCCTCTAGCACCTCATTTACTCCATGCCTCCTATAATTATTGTATAATATCCTATTTTTTCGAACAAGTGTCCAATTTCCCTTGAAAACCATGGCTCTTTCCATTTTTTACTATTTCCTTTCAACTTAACAGGGACATAAAGATTCTGTACTCTTACAATTTTTCCCCTTTAAATGTCCTCCATTTCTCTTCTACATCCTTCCCATGAAACAAAGTGTCCCAATTCACTCCTTTAAAATCCTTACGCATTCCCTCAAAGTTAGCCCTTTCTCCAATCAAAAAATCTCCACCCTAGGTCCAGTTTTTCTGACTCTCTCCATAATTATATTGAAACTAATGGTATTGTGATCACTGGTCCCGAAGTGCTCACCAACGCATACCTCCGTCACCTGACCTGCCTCATTTCCTAACAGGAGGTCCAGCACTGCCCCTTCTCTGGTCGATACCTCTATGTACTCTGCTGCAAAAAACTATCCTGCACACATTTTAACAAACTCCAAATCATCCAGCCCATTTACAGAATGTGTTTTCCCAGTCTATTTTTGGAAAATTGAAATCTCCCACAATCACTACCTTGTGCTCACTACTAATATCTGCTATCTCCTTACATATTTGCTCTTCCAATTCTCGCTCCCCATTTGGCGGTCTATAGTACACCCCTAAAAGTGTTGCTACACCGTTCCCACTTCTCAGTTCCACCCAAATAGCCTCCCTAGACGAGCCCTCTGGCTATCCTGCCAAAGCACTGCTGTAATATCTTCTCTGACAAGCAATGCAACACCTCCCCCTCTGGTCCCTCCAATTCTATCACACCTGAAGCAATGAAATCCTGGAATATTAGTTTCCAATCACAGCCGTCCTGCAACCATGGTTTCACTGATTGCCACAACATCCATATTTCCAGGTGTCAATCCAGTCTCTAAGTTCATCCACCTTACTTACAATGCTCCTACCATTAAAATATACACATTTTAGAAACCCCACCATCACCCTTATTCTCTGTCCATTATCTTTTTCATCTTTCTCGCCTACATTTTGGGTCCGAGTGCTTCCTTTCTCTGCCTCTTTGCCCCACACCCTGACCCCTAGCCGCCCCCTCTACCCGAGTCCCTCCCCCCCAGCCTTTCTAGTTTAAAGTCTCCCCAGTAGCCTTTGCAAATCTCCCTGCCAGGATATTGGTCCCCCTCGGGTTCAAGTGCAACCCGTCCTTTGTGTACAGATCATGCCCTCCCCAAAAGAAAGTGTCCCAGTGATCAAGAAACTTGAATCCCCTGCCCACTGCACCAGTCCCTCAGCCACGCATTTATCCTCCACCTCAGTTCATTCCTACTCTCACTGTCACGCGGCACAGGCAGTAATCCTGAAATTGTTACCCTTTTGTCCTTTTGGGTCAATATGATTACTTCTCCTTAACTTTACCCCCAACTCCCTAAATTCTCCTTTTCAGACCTCGTCTCTTTTTCTGCCTATGTCATTGGTACCTATGTGTACCACAACATCAGGCTCTCCTCTCCCTCCCTTATCAGAATCTTTTGGACACGTTCTGACACATGCGTGACCCTGGCACCAGGGAGGCAAACTACCATTCGGGTCTCCCGACTGCGTCCACAGAATCGCCCATCCAACCCCCTAATTATAGAGTCTCCTATTACAATTGCCCTCCTCTTTTTGCTACCCTTCTGACATCAGGGCCGGTCTCTGTGCCGGAGGCCTGCCCGCTGTTGCTGCCCCCAGCTAGGCTGTCCCCTCCAATCGTACTCAAACCCGAGTAAACCAATTTTCCAGTGTACAGTCACATGGGTACTCTCTAGCCCCTGCCTCTGCCTCTTGCCCTCCTTAACCGTGACCCACGTGTCTGCCTCCTGTGGTCTGGGAGTGACTACCTCCCTGTAGCTCCTCTCTATGACCTCCTCACTCTCCCTGACCAGACGGAGGTCATCGAGCTGCTGCTCCAGGTTCCTAACACAGTCCCTTTAGGAGCCCCATCTCGACACACCTGGCACAGATGTGGGACGTCTGAGGGCTATCAGATTCCCTGACCTCCCACATCTGACATCCAGAACAGTACACTGCCCTGGCCTTCATACTCCCCCCTTACACAGGATACAATATCAACACAGTACAAAATCACTGCAAACTGCTGAAATCTGTTTGCCAATCAGCTGCTTACCCTAGTCCTACTTCCCACCAATCAGCTGCTTCCTCAAAAATAACAAAAACAAAAAAAACCAAAAAAAAAACAAAACCACTTCACCGAATGGAACGTTGTGGATTTAGGTAGGCCTACCGGCCGGGTGTCGCTCCTCCCCCTCCTTCTCTTCCAACGGCTCCTGTGGGCCTCTGAAAAAACAAGCCCCACGCTTGATTTTAAAGCCTACCGGTCGGGTGTCGCTCCTCCCCCTCCTTCTCTTCCAACGGCTCCTGTGGGCCTCTATATGTTCCAGTGTCCTGTGGGAACATATTTTCACCTTCTAAAATAAACACATTCTTAGTTTAGTTTAGTCAAGATGCAGCGTGGAAACTGTCTCTTTGGCCCATTGGGGCCGCGCTGACCAGCAATCACACTAGTTTTATCCTACACACTTGGGACAATTTGGCAGTACCCAATTAAGCTAACAAAACCTTCATGTCCTTAGAATGTGGGAGGAAACTTGGAACACCTGCATAAAACCTACACGCTCAAAGGCAGAATGTACAAACTCCGTACAGATAGCACCCGTGTTCAGGATCCCGAATCTGGTCTCTTGCGTATAAGGCAGCAACTTTATTATTGTGCCATCCGTGCTGTCCGTCCTTGTTAACTAGCAAAAGCGACATTAAAAGATTGCTATCAATTATTCTGATTACCCAAATTACCTATTTCGAATTTCAAATTTGAAGAATGCACAAATCCCAATTTCCTCAAATGACAATTTCTCTCTGACATATGGGAACCTCATATCTGGAAAAGAGACACTTACATTTTGAACAGCCTGGAATCCACATGGCCATGAGGAACCCAACCCTTCTCTCTCTCCAGTATCCATCACAAAGAACATAAACTTAAAACATCAGTAAGATTTTAAAAACCAAGCTTCGTTTACAAATTTGGTAAATTACTGAAAACTCAGAATAACAATTAATTTCCATGGTGATAAAACTTTAACAGAAATTCCAAAGAATAAAGTGAAATAAAAGATGGATGGTTAGATTCACCACATGCGCACTGTCATGACACAACTTCTTAAAGAGACACTAACTTTAAAACATGGATCCGACAAACCTCTTTTCTTATTCTGGCCAGGCAGGGCCGGAGGTGAGAACAGATGTACAGGAAGTAGATGAGGTGCCATCAAGAGCTCTCACCTGTATGAGGGAATCCGCAGTTCAGGAAGCAGGCTGAAAAACATAACCCAGGAGTTGGACCGGCTGGAAACTTCTCCTTTCCAGCAACTTGTGGACGCAGCCCAGACCATCACACACAACATCAACATCCCTTCCATTGACTCCATCTACACCTCATGCTGCCTCAGCAAGGCCACCAGCTCAATCAAGGAGAGTGGCACCCTGGCCCCCCCTCTTTCCCCCCGCCCATCGGCAAAAGGTATAGAAGTATGAAAATGCACACATGACAGTTTCTTCCCAGCTAATATCAGGCAACTAAAATTGCCTACCAACAACTAGAGAGCAGTCCTGAACTACTATCTTCCTCACACTCCCAAAGACGTGCAGTTTTGTACGTTAATTGACTTAGGTAAAATAGTAAATTGTCCCTAATGTAGTGTGGGATAAGTAAGTAAAAAGTAAGTAAGTACGTATGTTTATTGGCCAAGTATTCACATACAAGGAATTTGGCTTTTTGCTACCGCCCACAAGTAAAAACATGAACATACAGTGACAGTTACGAATGACTCAGAAAACGCTAAACATTAATAATAATAAAACATTAATGATAAAACACCATTGATTAGGCATGTGAACCAACAAAATACCAGATCAATGGAGGCTACAGATTTTGGCTGTTGAGTAGAGCAACTACTCGTGGATAGAAACTGTTTTTATGTTTGGCTGTGGCAGCTTTGACAGTTCGGAGTCGCCTTCCAGAGGGAAGTGATTCAAAGAGTTTGTGGCCAGGTGAGAGGGGTCAGAGATGATCTTTCCCGCTCGCTTCACTGCAGCCTCCAGGTATCGTGATGTGGCTGAGCCAAACCAGACCACTGGAGAAGGTGAGAACAGAATCTACGATGGCCGTGTAGAATTTGACCATCATTGCCTGTGGCAGATTGTGCTTCCTCACTGCCGCAGGAAGTAAATCCTCTGTTGTGTCTTTTTGACTGGAGTCGATGGTAGTACCCCCACTTCAGGTCCTTGGAGAATGAGGTTCCCAGGAACTTAATAGACTCCACAGATGTAACCGTGGTGTTGTTGATGGTGAGTGGGTGAGGGGAGGGGGAGCTCTCCTAAAGTCTACAATCAATTCCACTGTCCTTAAGAGCATTGAGCTCTGGTTGTTGCTACGGCACCAGGACGGCCAGCTCTGACACTGGGTGCTTCCTGTCTGTAGGCAGATGCTCCCCATCACAATGAACACAGAGATGGTACAGCCTGTGACGATCCCAACCTCCAGTCTGAGCCACTCCTGATGTCACTGACCCTGCTGAGCTCTGATGCTGAACTGTCTAATAGTCCCAGGATGAGATCTGCCACTTGGCCCGGTACATGAACTGGCCATGAATGTCTGGATCAGCTTGTGTGGGATGGAGCCATAGGCGTTGGCCAGGTCAAGCAGGTCAGGTCACCCTTGTTCTCCCTGTACTTCTCATTGATGGAGCTGGGTCTCCACTCATAGAAACATAGAAACATAGAACGTAGGGTGCAGAGGAGCCATTCGGCCCTTCAAGAGGCCAGAACCGCCATTCATTGTGCTCATGGCTGATCGTCCGCTATCCATATAACCCCGGCCTGCCTTCTCCCCATATCCCTTGACTCCACTATCCCCTAGAGCTCTATCCAACTCTCTCTTTAAATCCATTCCCCAGTAATGTGGCCTCGTACTGCCTTTCACTCTGTGCAGGGAATTCCCATAAATTCACAACTCTCTGGGTAAAAAAGAATTTTTTCACCTCATCTTAAATGATCCTCCTTTAATTCTAAGACTGTGTCCCCTGGTTCTGGACACACCCAACATTGGGAACATTTTTTCTGCAACTAGTTTGTCCATCCGTTATATTTTATATGTTTCTAAAAGTCTCCCCGGACATGCCTTCTAAACTCAGGGTGACTACAAGCCTAGTCTTTTCAATCTTTCCTCTATTGACAGTCCCGCCCTCCCAGGGGGTCACTCTCGTGAACCTACGCTGCACTTCCACCTCAATCACAAGGAAATGCCTTCACCTCACATTAGAGACCAACACTGTACACAATACACAAGATGTGGTCCTCACCAAGCCCTATACAACTGCAAAGAACCCTTTACACCTGAACTGAAATCCTCTGTTATGAAGGCCAACATTCCATAGCTTTCTTCACTGCCTTCTGTACCTGCACGCCAACTTCAGTACTGGTGTACAAGGACCGCCCGCCCAGGTCCTCGCTGTACCTCCCCCTTACCTAACCTAACCCCAATGAGATAATTAATCTGCCCCCTTGTTTTTGCCGCGCCAAAGGGATAACCACAACATTTATCTATCTTTAAACAGCAATCTGCACGCATCTGCCCACACTCACTCACTATCCAGGTCCCCCTGCAACCTCACTAAAAACATCCTCTTCACAGTTCACCACAACTGCCACCACCTTTGTGTCATCCACGCAAACTTGGCTAGTGTTTCTCCTAATTCCCCTATTCCAAATCATAAATATATATGGTCAACAGTTGTGGACACCAACATCGAGACCTGCGGCACACCACTCGCCACTGTGCCTGCCATTCTGAAAAGGACCCGTTATACACTCCTACTCATTGCTTCCGGTCTGCCAATCATTTTCTACCCATGTCAACACCCTAGCCTCCCAATACCATGTGCACTAATTTTTAGTCACCAATCTCCCGTGCGGGAGATTATCAAAGGCTTCTGAGAGTCTAGATACACAACATCCACTGCACACCCTTCCTATCCATTTTACTTGCACATCCTCAAAAAATTCCAGAAGATAGTCAAGTCACGATTTCCCTTTCATAAATCCAGGTTGATGGACTATCCTTTTACTGCTCTCCGAAGCTCCATTATTACCTCTTTAATAATTGACCCAGCATCCTTCCCACCACCGAAGTCAAGCATAATAACTGGTCTGTAATTCCCTGTTTCTCTCTCGCTCCTTTCTTGAAAAGTGGATAACATTAGCTATCCTCCAACCCACAGGAACTGATCCTGAAATCTATGAACATTGAAAATGATCACCAATGCGTCCACTATTTTCTAGACCACCTCCCCTGAGGACCCTGGGATGCAGATCATCAGGCCCAGGGATTTTTCATTCTTCAATTCCCATTAGCCAACCCAATACTATTTCCCCGCCTAATGAAAATTTTCTTTCAGTTTCTTCTACCCCCTTAACCTTCTGGCCTCCAGTACATCTGGGAAATTTTGTGTCCTCCTTATGAAGACAGATCTGAAGTACCTATACCACTCTTTTGCCATTTCCTTGTTTGGCCCATAATTATTTCACCCTTCAAGGACCCACATTTGACTTTGCTACTCTTTTACCCTAACATATCTAAAGAAGCTTTTACTGTTCCTTCTTTATGCTTGGAAGTTCCGGATGCTTGTTAAGGTACAAGTGGATACTGGGGATACTAGGAGGAATAACTAGGATACTGGGGATATCCCTGGGTCGTAGTTCCAAATGGTGCTATTAGGTCCCCTTTCATGTCACTGGTTCTCAGTCATCTTTTGCAACAATGCAAGCTTTCCGTCAGCATATTAACTGTGAGAAGCCTGCTGATCGGAAAGTTTAATTCCAAGTTGCTGGATAACAACTTGAAGCAAGAACGCGGGGTTTACTTACTGAGAATAGAACAAAGTGCTGAAGTAATTCAGCGGTCAGTCCGGCAGCATCTCTATGAGATAAAGGATAGGTGACATGTTGGACGAACACCCTTCTACAGTCTGAAAGTTGGGGGTAGTGGGGGTTGGGGGGAATGAAGAGCTGGGAGCGTTAAAGACTAGGGTGGCACCCTAACTGAGGCCATTTGTGGCCGGCGCCTCGATAGGTCCAGTCTTTTCTCGTTTCCATCTCCTCACCTCCCCAACCCCATAAATTGTCTGTCTGAAGAAGAACCTGACCCGAAACGCCACCTATCCTTTTTCCTCCCAGAGATGCTGCCTGAACCTCGCTAAGTTACTCCAACATGTTGCGTCTATCTTTGTATCAATCAGCACTCGCAGTTCTTAGTTTCCTATAAAAGGGGGGGGGGGGGGGCATCTGTATTTACAGTAACTGAGATGACTTGTAAAAATGTAGCAAATAAGACAGTTAAATGAGTAGGAAAGGAAATGCAGATGCTGGTTTACTAAAGATAACACAAAATGCTGGGTGTAACTCAGCGGGTCAGGCACCCAATTCTAGAGGAAAAGTACAGGTGACGTTTCAAGATTTAGACCTTCTCCAGAATGATTCCAGGGGAAGGAAACTAGAGATATGGAAAATGTACAAAACAAATCGGAGCAACAACCGATGACAAGAAAAGATGGAGCCCACAATGTCCATTGTTGGCCTGCGAAATTGGGTGAGATAAAGGGATAAGAACAGTGAAGCTACCAAGATGTCCCAGTGTGGGGAGAGGTGGAGAGAGAGAGAATGCAAGGTTTCTGAAATCAGAGAAATCAATATTCACACCGCTGGGTGTAAGCCAGTTAACGGTGGACCTCTTTCATGTAGTGAATGTCTACAGAAAAGGAGAGTGGACAATTAAATATTCATTTGCCTGGGGATATAATGTATCTACTTAGGAATAATAACCGAGACTATATCAATGAATTTTTTCCTCCATTGATACGCAGATGAAATCCCAAGGGATGTAACTAACCACGCCCTGGGGAAAAAAAATAGCTCCGGATATTTCAAATCTGTGAATCCACTCCAAGACCCTGCCATTTACATTCCAGAATGATGCCGCCATCACAAGAAACACAGGAATTTTTTGCCCCATAAGAGAGCTCCTGCTCCCTGCGCAACTGTTTCCGCGGCTTTTCCTCACGACTTTGGAAAGCATCTAATTGAGGGAAGCATAGATTGAAATCACACTTGGCTAAGTGTGAAAAAATATATACCAGTGTGATAATGTGTTGAACTCTACAACAAAATTAGCCTCTTTTGACAATGGATGTGACAAGTCAGAGAGGCACAGTGGCACAGCGGTAGAGTTGCTGCCTTACACGCCAGAAGACACAAGGTCGATCCTGATTATGGTGCTGTCTGTACGGAGTTTGTGAATTCTTCCTATGACAACTGCATAGTTTTTTTTGGTGCTCCGTTACTCCGACATCCAAAGACGGCACAGGTTTGTAGGCAATTGGCTTCTGTAAATTGCCCCTAGGATGTAGATGGCCAAAACTAGGATAAAATAGAAACAAGTGTAATGGGGTGATCGTTAGTTGGCGCACTCAGTGGCTGAAGGGCCTTTTCCACATTTTATATCTAACCTAAACAATCTAAACTAAACTAATCACATTAAACTCAACTAAACCAGCAGAACAATAGATTCTCTGCTCCCACATCACGGTTTACTCAAGAACTAATAATATATTTCTAACAAACCAATAATCTGGTGTTACTGAGTCTATTTCTTGTAAAACATACAGGCAACTCCACAGGGATGAGACACTGTGGTTGTGAACAACTGCACACGATTTGAGAATGCTTGGTTTGTACTTGAGGAGTTAATTGTTATTCCAGCCCGGATACTACTTTGTCATCAGTGAAAACAGTAGTGGATAATAGTTCTCATACATTGTCATACTCCACATCATTGGAAAGCTCCTTTTCAAGTTCCTCGCTTACACTCTTGATTAAATGCCCATGATACATATTCATTGGTAGAGCAAGTAGGCAATTGCTAGTTATTTCCTATTACTTAGTGTAATGCGAGACTAATACTAATCCGACTTTCCCCAGTCCCGTGGATGGAACTCATTGCCCTTGGCGTCTCTCATACCTACTGCACT